>JAGFNQ010001376.1:195010-274599 GCA_024364735.1 Boesenbergia rotunda
CAAAAACGTTTTGGTAAGCCTTATAGTTTGTGTGAGATGTCCCCAAAGTTACCCAATTGTATCCCAACAATTAGAAATAATCATGAAGGTTTTGAATGCATTTTGAAAACTATGAAGCGCGACACATTCCCAACTCCCTTCTTAAGAAGCTAAACTCATTTTCAGGGAGTGGTTTAGTGAAAATGTCAGCGAGGTTTGACTTGAACTCTACATGTGAGAGTACAATATCTCCCCTAGCAACATAATCCCTAATGAAGTGGTGACACACTTCAATATGTTTGGTCCTAGAATGATGGACTGGATTCTTGGTTAGGTTAATTGTGCTAATGTTATCACACAACACTTGCACACTTTTGTAACTCAATCCATAGTCCTCTAGAGTGTGAATTATCCACAACAATTGTGATACGCTCTCTCCCATGGCGATATATTCTGTCTCGGTCGTAGAGAGAGCAACACAATGTTGCTTCTGACTTGACCAACTGACTAGAGATGATCCTAGGAATTGGCAGCCCCCACTTGTGCTTTTCCGATCCAACTTACATCCAGCGTAGTCGGAATCGGTATAGCTAATTAAATCAAATGATTCGGTAGGGGGGGGTACCAAAGACCGACTCCTATTGTGCCTTTAAGATATCTCAAAATCCTCTTAACATCGATTAAGTGAGATTCCTTGGCACAGACTTGATATCTTGCGCACATACCCACAGCGAAAAGAATATCAGGTCGACTAGCTGTGATGTATAGCAAACTACCTATCATGCTCCGATATTGAGTCAAATCAACAGGTTTACCACTCTCATCATTGTCTAATCTTGTGTTTGTAGCCATGGGAGTGGTCTTTACGGAGCATTTCTTGAGTATACTTCGATTGGTGCACATGAATCCCATCTCGGGTTTGTTTGATTTCAAGTCCAAGAAAGAAAGTCAACTCTCCCACTAGACTCATTTCAAATTCGCTTTCCATGTGTCCAATGAACTCATTTAAATAGCCCTTGTTATTTGAGCCACAAATTATGTCATCGACATATACTTGGGCTACAAAAATATTGTCACCATCTCTCCGTAGAAATAGTGTAGGGTCTATTTGGCCTCTTACAAAACCTTTCTCAATTAAAAATATTGACAACCGCTCATACCAAGCTCGGGGTGCTTGTTTAAGACCATAAAGTGACTTTTTGAGCTTGAACACGTGATTTGGAAATTCGGTACTCTCAAACCTCGGAGGTTGTTCAACGTAGACCTCTTCTCTAATCAAACCATTTAGAAAGGTTGATTTGACATCCATTTGATACAATTTGAACCCTCGATGTGCTGCAAATGCTAGCATCAATCGGATGGACTCTAATCGTGCCATGGGAGCATAGGTCTCATCATAATCAAGGCCTTCAACTTGACTGTAGCCCTTGGCTACTAAGCGTGCCTTGTTTCTAATGATTTCTCCCTTATGGTTCAACTTATTTTTGAAGACCCATTTGGTTCCAATGATGGTGGTCTTCTTAGGTCTAGGGACTAAGTCCCAAACTTGACTTCTTTCGAATTGATCTAGTTCGTCTTGCATTGCAATGATCCAATCGGGATCATTTAATGCTTCATCAATTTTTCTAGGTTCAATTTCATAAATTAAGGCAACCTCATTAGCCTCATTCTTAAAGAATGGTCTAGTTCTAACCCCATGTTGGATATCACCAACAATTTGGTCTTGGGGATGACTAGAGGCTAATCTAGTTTGCCTAGGTGTTGGTGGTGCTTCTTGAATGGGTTCACTAGACACAAGCTCAGCCTCAAGATCCGGCTAATCTATGGGTTGTCTAGGCTCACCGTCATCGGATTCGTCACCATCAACAACATTTGGACTTTCATTCAAACTTAGTCTCCTAAGTTCAAATTGGACTTCATCTTCTGGTTGACCATTGACTTTTGGAATTTCTTCAAAGACAACATCAGAAGATTCTTCAACCAATCTAAATTTCTTATTGTAGACTCGATAGGCTTTGCTAACTAGGGAATACCCGACTAGTATCCCTTCATCAGCTTTTGCCGTGAACTTCCCAAGGTGATCCTTGGTGTTTAGGATAAACACCTTACAACCAAACACCCTAAGGTGTTTAACCGTAGGTGGTTTCCCAAACCAAAGTTCATGAGGAGTCTTTCCTAAAAACCTATGGATGAGGACTCGAATTTGCACATAGCAAGTTGTATTTACAGCTTCGGCCCATAAGTAACTCGATAGTGAGTACTCATTAAGCATACTTCGTGTAGCCTCTTGTAAAACACGATTCTTCCTCTCTACAACACCATTTTGTTGTGGTGTTCTAGGAGTGGAGAACTCATGTCTATAACCTCTATCTTGACAAAATTCTAAAAACCGTTGGTTTTGAAATTCACCTCCATGATCACTTCTAATTGTCTTAATTGTTGAAGATTTTTCATTTTCAACCCTTCTACAAAAAGAAATGAAAACATCTAAGGTTTGGTCCTTATATTTTAGAAAATAAGTCCATGTATATCTAGTAAAGTCATCAATGATAACAAAGCAATATTTACTTCCATTCAATGATATGATAGTGCTACAATCAAAAAGATCCATGTGAAGTAAATCTAAAGCGGTAGATGTACTTACAGTGCTTTTACCTTTGTGTGCAGATTTTGTTTGCTTACCCATTTGGCATGCATCACAAAGTTTGTCCTTTTCATACTTGATGCTTGGTAAGCCACGAACTAATCCCTTGTTGGCCAACTTCCGGATATTCTTCATATTCACATGTGCAAGTCTCCGGTGCCAAAGGGTGGATTCTTCTTCTTTTGACATGAGACACTTAGCAAAAGCATTAGTAGCACTTTTAAATGAAACTTGATAAATATTATCTCCTCTTGTTCCTACTAGTACCGTGTCCAAGGTGTCATGTTGTCTAACTAGTCATTGGCTTGGTTGAAAATCAATTGTGTAACCCGTGTCACACAATTGACTGACACTTAGAAGATTAAATGTCATCCCCTTGACTAGAAGGACATTTGAGATTCTAAGACATTCGGATATTTGAATGTCTCCTATTCCTATGACCTTAAGACTACCATTGTTACCAAATGAAACATTACCTCTACTTTTCTTTTGAAGGGTGGTAAACAATGATCTATCCCCGGTCATGTGTTTGGAGCACCCACTATCAACAAACCAAGTTGATAGATGCTCTCCCTCAATCATAACCTACACAATTCAAAATATGGAAGATTTAGGTACCCAAACCTTGGGACCTAAAGCATTTACTAAACAAGACTTAGACACCCATGCCTTGACAACTTTCTTTTGGACTCTAGGTATCTTAGATTGTCTCATATGAGTCATAGACATCAAAGACACGAATGAAGGTTCTTTGAGTCGGTAACCAATACCGGCCCTATTGTAGGCTGCCCTTTGGGCATTCAAGATCATATCTAAAGTTTTTGAGCTAGTTGAGAACTTCTCAATAATATTCTTGAGTCTCTCAACTTCACTCTTCAATGATTTGTTTTCTTCTTCTAGCAATTCATCATGCAAATCATCTACATCCTCAACCCTAGAGGATTTCAAATTTTCAACCTCAAGTTTCAATGATTTAATCTCATCCTCTAACATTTCAACATGCAAATCATCAAGGTTATCATCCCTAGAAGATTTCAATTGGTCAATTTCTAATTTCAATGATTTAACCTTATTCTTTGACTTCTTCAACATATTGGTTAAACATGCAATAGCTCTATAACATTTTTCTAGTTCGGGAGAGGTTACCTCTTCATCATCCGAAGATGATGAAGCCGCATTTGAGGAGTTGGAGGATTCATCACTGCTTTCTTCTCCAAGAGCCATGAGTGTCACATGCCTTATGCTCTTCTCCTCGTTTTCTTCATCGGATGAACTTGAGGAGGATTCATCCCAAGTGGCCTTCAAGGCTTTCTTCTTCTTCTTTGATTTTTCCTCTTTCTTTTTGGATTTCTCCTCCTTCTTCTTTAGCTTTGGGCATTCACTCTTGAAGTGCTCTTTCCTACCACACTCAAAACAAGAAACGTTAGTCTTATCAACTTTAACTTCACTAGAGTTACCTTTACTCTTGAAGCGTTGACCCCTTCTTATCATTCTTCTCACAAAATTTATCATCTCGGAGGAAGAAGACCCGCTGCCATCTTCCTCGGAATCGGACTCGGATTCGGAAGAGGATGAAGATGAAAAGACTTCCTTCTCCTTCTTCTTCTTATTGGATAGGTCCCCTGCAACTAAGGCAATCCCCTTCTCCTTGGGGCCTTTGTTAGCCATTTCATGCAATTCCATTTCACAAAATAAATCATCTAACTTAACAATTGATAAATCCTTGGAGACTTTGTAGGCATCCACCATGGATGACCACAAAGCATTCCTTGGAAATGCTTTTAGCACATACCTCACAAGGTCGCGGTTCTCGACCTTTTCATCAATAGAATGAAGCCCGTTGAGGACTTCCTTGAACCGGCCATGCAACTCACTTACGGTTTCATTCTCCTTCATGGAGAGATTTTGAAGTTGGTTGAGGAATAAGTCCCT
The DNA here is from genome assembly GCA_024364735.1 of Boesenbergia rotunda. Classification (NCBI taxonomy): domain Eukaryota; kingdom Viridiplantae; phylum Streptophyta; class Magnoliopsida; order Zingiberales; family Zingiberaceae; genus Boesenbergia; species Boesenbergia rotunda. The sequence continues at coordinate 199,566 of JAGFNQ010001376.1, forward strand.
CTTGGCGATTCTTGAATCTCGGGTGCCCTCGTGAAGTTCGATGAGCTTGTTCCACAAGTCTTTTGCACTTGTGAATGGACCAACCTTGATGAGTTGGCCTTTGTTCATGCCGCATTGTAGGGTGACAACCGCCTTTGCGTCGGCTTCACTCTTTCGAGTTTGCTCAGCCGTCCACCGCCAAGACTCAAGTTCTTTGCCTTCATCATCTTTTGGAGGGGTGAAACCCTCCTTCACCGTGAACCAAGTATTGATGTCCATCTTCAAGTAATACTCCATCTTCGATCTCCAATATTGGAAATCTGCGCCATCGAAGAAGGGAGGTCGGGTGGTGGAAAAACCTTCTCTCAACGCCATGGATGATAGCTCTTGGTTGTTAATCCGCAAAAATAGAACCTCAAGCTCCGATACCACTTGTTGGAACTCGGATGGCTAGAGAGGGGGGGTGAATATAGCCAATCACTTGAACTTTAGCACTTATCAAAATTCTGCACTTAAACCGTTTAGTAGCACAGCGGAAAGAATAGAAACAGAGTATGCAGAAAACCAAAATCCTAAGTTAAGCGCAAATGCAAGACGCTAACAAGAGGGTTTACAAGGTTCGGGGATAACTTGCCCCTACTCCTTGGCGTGCCCTTAAGGTGGGCGATCTCTTGATCGTCGGCAGATCAAGCCCCGGTGAATACCGGATAGAAAGCAACCTCCTTCTCGGTGGAGTAACCTCTCCACAGCGTTTCAATCAAAGATATAGTTTTAAGCACAATGAAACACAAGAAAGATCTTACTTAGCACTTAGCACAGACAAGAACACAGCAAGCTTCTTCCGAGCTCCACCCAGCGACGATCTCACGCAAGAACCCTTTCTTCGTGTCTTCTCGCAGTTGGACTCAAAGCCTCTTGTTCCTTCCTCCAAGTGCTCAAGTAAGGGATGGTTGCTTCAAGATTACAGTAGCTTGCTCAAGATGATGGAATTTCAGAACGCACAAGCAAGATGTTGAGAACACAAACGCGCAGCAAGAACTAAGCCATAAATCGTTTCAGCGAACTCTGCTCTGCTCTTCTCCTCTACGCCCTTTTGTTTCTCCACTGAGCACCAAGTGACACCACCTCACTGCAGCCTCCAGCTGCTCTCCTACAACCACCAGCCACCACTGAGCTCGTCTGGACTCCCTGAGCTTCCCTCAGACCAGCCCCTGTCAGCAGCTCCGGCAGGCGCCAGTGTCCGTTGCAACCTAAGATGGAAAACGGATAAACCTGCTCCAAGGAAAGGCCTTCATTGACTCTCCTTGAGTGTTTGAATCCTTCCCTGTCACCTGCAGCTCAATCAGAGTGTTAGCACAGCATATCAAGCAGAAAATCGTGTATCAGATGTTAAGCGCAGAGAATCGGATACGTTCAGACGCGATCAGAGCGTCTGACAGTGCATTTTGAATTAAAGTGATCAGTCACCGGACCGATCCAGGGCTCGTGGGTCGGTCACCCACTACAAGAAAAAAGTGAAACAACAATACTTTTTCCGCGTTGTCGTTAATGCTTAAAAAGCGTTGTTGATGAAGCCGTTGTAGAAAGTATATCTACGACAACGCTTTTTCCGCGTTGTGGTTTGGAGCAAAGACAACGCTTTTTTCGCGTTGTCTATTGGTTTTTAAAAACGTTGTGGTTTGGCACAAAGACAACGCAAAAATCGTGTTGTGTATTGTTACTTAAAAAATGTTGTCTTTTTAATAGGCAGTGTTTTTCACAATTTATAATATTCACAATTTATAAACATTTTTATTCACAATTGATAATATTCACAATTTACAATATTCACAATTTACAAGCATTTTTATTCACAATTGATAATATTCACAATTTACACTGATAATAGTTTACAAAATTCACTTATAATACAGTGCATTATTTACAAAAGTGTTTGTATTCCATATTAAATACAAAAAATATCTCAATTCACAAGTTCTATAAAACTTCATCATTCACAAGTTGTTCTTTGGGGCTGCTTGTTAACTCGATCTGCTTTAACACTGCATAAAAATAATAAATTGGGATAAGAGATTATATACACACAAATAAGACTAAATCAATAAAGTAATATCTCCTGCATAACAACAAAAAAAGATTTACAGAGGCTAAATCAATAAAGTAATCACTCAGAGTATTAGGAATATTGTACCATAGCTGCATCTCCAACGGCAAGTTCAATGTCATATCTACCTGAGAGGTAATAAAATTTTTCAACGAGTGCAAGAAAATCCTGCAAGAATTGTGGTTATAAGAAGCTTTCCAATAACAATGTACCATCTAATTGCTTCCAGTTTCATTGTTCTATTAAGACAATGATTTCAAACAGTATATAAAGATCAAGTACTTTGTTCTATTCAGCCAAAAATAAACAAACGTGCAATTTATCATCCAAAGTTCACACCCTTTAATCAGTATACACTTAAATCAACAACCAATTAATTCAGAAAAGATGCATAATGTAAACTATCAGCAACTTGAAAAAATGGCATTCCATATTAAAAAAAAATTATGAATCAATAGTGTTCAAGCTGCATCAAGAAGAACAAACTGACTAGTATTATCTTATACTGCCTGGAAGAACTCTCCAATGCAAAGATATGCTCGACTTTACTTTCATGCCTCAGCTTTAAGAACACCTGTTACCAAATATTTCCAATCAGACTAAACACAATAAATAAAGCTCTTATTATATATAAAAATTGTATATTTCAATTTTGCATTTGGATATCATCTAAAGGAGAGTCATAAACCAAGTTAGAATTTAATAGAGTTATGAGTATTAAGTTTAGCCACATATTATTATTACTACTATTATCATTATCTAGATAACAAAATTATTCTCTTATGAATACATAATATTTCCCTGTCAACTGACCTGATGTGGCTTAATTGTGTTTCCAAGAGGCGTGAATAGTTGGAAACTTAGGCGCAACTTCTGAAGATGATTTGCCACTAGTGAAATTTTGTCATCCTTGGAAAAATCTAATCTGAAGGAAAGAAAAATAAATAAAGTATGTGTTCTATTCAGTAGAAATCAAAAATGAATTGTCTATAGTGCACCAGAAAAGAGAGTATAAAAGATATCAAAATGCAAATCCAGGAGTGAACTCAGAGACAGATCAACATAAACTAGTACAAATGTTCTGGCACAATTCTAACTCATCTTATAAAATTATTGTTAACATGGAAAATCAGTTAAATAAAATAAAAAAGAAAAGAAATAATAACCCAAAGTTGAAAATTGTTGTTAACAAATGAATTAATTGCACGTTTGAACCACAGTGCAGGTCAACCAGAGTGTGCCAAAGACAAAGCGTATTTAAACATATATTTTGTGATATTAAGGTGTTACTTTAACATGCTTGCAGAAGACTCGCTATCTGTATCGTAAATTCCAATTTGAGACTTGTCTACTTTGACCAATCCTGTTAGAAAAATCAATGAGTGAGCATGCCCTCCAGTGGCATAGGTATTCAAATTCTCTGGGTCATGAAGTGAAATCTGCAACCAGCACAATCGGAAAATCTAATTGGTACATGATAAAAAGAAACTTCATACCTAGCAAAAACTAATATGAGGTTACCTCAAATTCTAGTGTATACATTCCGATGTCAATTTTCAGAGGTAGGATGTCTAAGTAATGAACCTTCTTTTCTGTGTCAAATTGTAATTCCTACAATTTCAAGAGAAAGTTATTGTATGAATTTAGCTAACATTTTCAGTTTAGCTCACCATCATGAATAGATATATCAGGCCTCGTATAATAATAAAAAAAGCAAAGAAAAATATGTAACCTGGGTTTCAAGTATAGGGTTGTTCTTCACATCAGAACTAGAAGCTTGTACAAGATTCACTGTCAGTGGAGGTGCAGCTGAACCAAATACTGTAGTCACCTCAACCTGAGATGAGCACAAAAGATATAGTTCTTAGCAAGGTTCGTAGAATCGCGATCCTACACAGGATCGATTTGGGGTCAGGATCGGATCGGTCAGGATCGGATCATAAAATCGTATGATCCTATCAAAAACCCTTAAAATGAAAAAATATACAATTTTTATTAACACTATAATGAAAATAATCACGTTTAACTTCAAGAATATTCTATTTATTACAAGATGATCCAATTTAATTGTCAACCTATTAGATAATAGACATCTAAAGACTTATCATTTTAGAAAAAAGATATAACATAATATTATTAATCAAAAACTAACTAAAAAATAATTAAATAGATATTTAAATAATCTTAAAACACTAACACTAACGATGTAAAAGATAAAAAAAATAATAAAAAAGATTAATAATCTTCTGGGCCTCTGAAAAGGCTTTAAACAATATTTTTTGGGATTCAATCTTAAAACTAACTTGTAGATCTTTGAACGAGTTTCAATTTGATATATTATAGGTCACGTGGTTCAATCCGAGTCAAAAGTTATGACCTCTTAAAGCTTTCATCGATCCTGTTCCGATTCTGTTCCGATCCTGTCCGATCCTATACGATCCTGTCCGATTCTGTCCGATCCTACCGATCCTGCTGCGATCCTGCTACAAAAAACGATTTTGCGCGATTCTGGATCGTTTTCTGCCGTAGGATCGTAGGATCGTACGATCCTACGATCCAGGATCGCGATTCTGCAAACTATGGTTCTTAGCTTAAGAGTATGGACAAGAGCATAAGTTTATGTTTGGGTAATTAAATGCAATAGGCACTCCAATCATGAATAATGGATCAGAAAACCCAAGATTGCTACAATACAATCTAGCACATGTGCAGCAGTATTTGGATTGCTAAAGACAAATGAATGCCTAATAGTCATGATACATCAAAAAATATTAGTGAAACTTACAACATTCTTTTTGAGATACCATGAAGCTTATGAAGCAACATATATGACAAAACTAAACGCAAAGCAAAATAGACAGTTTTGACAAGCACGACTTACCATTCCTTGAAATTATAAGCAAACATTATAGAAGGTCAAACAGAGAGGGGATCTAACTAAATTTAAGACAACTCTAGGGAGGTTCAGAAAAAGGGAATAATGATAACATCTTTAATTACCACATCACAGAAATAAAGAAAATAAATAAATTACAAAAATAATATCGCACAACAGAATCAATCACCTTAAGCTGATCTTTTGAAGTTAAAGACAATATTGTGGATGGAAGTGAAAGAATAAGAGGAATCGAGATCCTGTAGCACCAAAATAGTGTCCAATTAATCACTAAAGATACAAAGAACTACTTGCTTGTATACACGGAACATAAAAAATGTAATCTACCTGAATATGTATCGTTACAACAGATGAAAGACAAAAAAAAAGTGTTACACGGAAAATTTAGGGTGTATATATATAATTTAGACACCTAGAACCACTTAGATGTTCAAGTAGAAGTGCCTCGAAGAAAATAAAAAAGTGTTAAACTTTTTATAGTATGAGCTAATTGACAAATTAATTTGCATTGAGGAATATGATAAAGAATATAGGCAAAATTTTGGACAATAAAAAATATTTTTTCATACCTAAATTTGAAATATTCAACTTGGGTGTTTCAAGATAAACATCAGATAATTTTCTCATCTTCACAATAAATTGTTTCGGAAATCACCTCACAACACTTTTTGTCATTTTAGAAGGAAAAAAATCATAGCTAGGGATGTTATAGAAAGGTCACTACCCTTATGGAAACGCTATTTGAAAGGTACAATGGTATTTGAAATGTTACTAGATTATACAACAAAGGATGAGTGGTTTGAAACTAAACAATGAAGAAATTAATAGTTAAATCTTTACTAACCAGTTCTGGAGCTTTATCAGCAGATTTTGCAGCTGAAAAAGAAGGAAAGTTAAATAAACAACAGTTAAGGTATTATGAGAAAGATCAAATTATTTCTAACTGGTTATGAAGACTCACATGATTGAAAATTCTTGTTGAAGTTGCCAGATTCCTTGAAGAGTTGTTCAAAGTGAGGCTTGCAATACAAAACACCTTCCATCGATGAATATGTACTTAGCTGAGGAGAATGGATAAGTAATTAGAAGCACTACTATCATTGTTTATGCAATTCCCTACCGCTTTCAACAAAAAAAAAATGAAATTTCTCAGAACGTGATTTAACTTACTCAACTGAAAGTGGTTAATGATCATGCGTAGCAATATTATATCAAAACTAAGAAAGCTGAAACCCAATAGAGCCAAAACGTTGGCAACCTTCCCATCATCAGTAGCACCTACCTTGAAGCGGTTGTAGATGATCCTGTCGAGCTACAATTTCTAATTAGTAGCATAAGCTAGAAACAGGTTCTGAGGAACAACTCGCCTTTTGTCTTTAGAGTTCTAAATTAAGCAGCGATACATAACTTGAATTGATTCATATTGCGATCGTTTTGAGAATGCTGATGTAAAAAATTTACAGCCCAGGCACTCAGCAATCTGCTCACTTGAATAGTAATCTTGCTCACTATATGCCATCAAGCAATGAATCATTCTAGATTTACTCAAACTTTATATATATTTTGCTGAGGAGACTACCTACAGCAATTTAGTCCTACTAAGTTTCCAACACAAAGAAAGACTGTAGGCAAAACTGCATTTTGTAGCAACGGATTTACAAAGGAATCAACTATTGGATTGCATAACATGAGTAACAGAATATGGAGACAAGAGAAAGAAAGACCTAGTATATTTACAAATCTAAGTAGGATTGATAGAAAAGAGAAAGAAAGACAATGTAAGAGTATCACTCAGTCCTCTTATATTTTTCTTCAATGGCATATAGTTGCACTAACTTTTGAGTTCCATCTATTGGCTGCAAGAATTTGGTTATATTCAGCTGTTTGTAGTATACCATGTATTCTTATTTAAGTTAACATATGGTCTATTAGCTTAGAGCTTTCGACAATTACCATGATACCTATGTAGACAGATCCAGCAGTCCGTATCATATGCCCACTATACTTATTTTAGATAAAAGATGATTCATTAAAACATGGTTGAGATTAGTACATCATCACACAAGTTCCTACCCTTCATATCCTACCAGTGGCCACTGTGGATCAGCTGCACAAGTATTTTCCCCTAGTTTTTGCCCATGGTTAGAAGCATATGGAAATGGTTCTAGCCTCACAGGAGTGGATTGAAGAGGAATTAACCATATTGATTGAACTGGACCTTGTGCTTCAAATTGATTTGTAATGAAGAAGTACCAGGATGAATATCTTGTTCCAAACAAGAATTTCATATCATTTCAAAACTCACTAACTTGTAGAATCACCAGGATGTGTGTGTGTGTGTGTGTTATAATTAGCAGTTCTATCGCATCAATGTTTTTAAGAAAAAACAAAGGACAACTTGTAGGTTGTCATGAAAACAAAATGCATATTCATAGTAAAACAAGGCAAGTCATAGTGTGAAGCCATTTAGAGAAGGAATGTCAACACGAGGAAAAAAAAAGATTGTGCATTAAAGGAAGATGCAAGGCACATTACATTTTCTTACGAATCTCAACTTGCTTCTGCTTTCGTTCATATTCTTGCCTGATCTTCTTTTTATCAGCCTCGAGAAGTTGCAGTTTTTCAATGTTAAATTCCTAAGACAACCAAAAGGTATCAAAGTATTAATTTAATAAAGGGAAACATTTTACCAAGTACCACACCAACAAGATAAAATGGGACAAACTAGAACAGGCATGCAACAATATTATGAGATAGAAGGAGATTTTAACAAGGGAAGGGAATTAAACTATAATGCTACTGTCTCCTGGCATGATAAATGAGTTTATAATTTATTTAAAATTCAATTTTTAGAACTTCAGCCTGAAATTGAACACATGATATATAGTTAGTATATACAACACAATGCTTATGTATGTACATGATGAATCTCAATTGCGTTTCATAATGCTCCTCGGATTCACACATAAAACAAGCATATGAAGTTTTTAAAATTATAAATAAACAAATTTCATAGATCAAGAGCAAAATGTCAACGAAATCCCTATTAGTTGATGATGGAGATACACCTTCATTAATCATCGGTAACATCAATGCGAAAAAACTAAAGCAGTATCCACTTGTTTTTAGCAACTGGATGCAAACTGTCCTTTTTCTACATAGAACAATAGGGATCGGAGACCATTTCAATCAAAAGAAGGGAAAAAGAAATCTGACACCCGAAGCACTTAAGATGAAAGATCTTAATGAATCAAAAACAATTTCAGAAACCCTTAAGTATTTCGGAAACCCTAAACTGGAAAATGCTTAGGGTTTTAGAATCTATCGATCTTACTCCCAAAGCGGTAAGAGAGAAGTGTGATTCGAGGAGGATGTACCTTGGTGTAGTAATTTGCAACCCCCTTCTCCCCGAGCGTCACCAGCAGAAGCTTGAAATCTGACCGCCACAGAGTCAGAACGTCGGCGACTGTGAGAGAGAGAGATGGAGAGGGTAGTGGCGAGCGTCGTGATGCTGCCGCTGGGGTTCAGTTTCCACTCGACGGACGAAGAGCTCGTGGAGGATACTTCTTGGTGGTGAGCTAGGAGAAGATGTATGTTCACCAGATCTTCGTGGAGAGGAGAGGACGAGGGAGGTGGCAATGAGGGAGGTGGAGGGAGGACGAGGGAGGTGGCAATGAGGGAGGTGGAGGGAGGTGGAGGGATATATTTCGCGGAGAAAAGAAGCGCGGAGAGATTTTTCGCGAGCCGCCGAGGTTTGGCAATGAGCGAGGGATGTGTTTTTTTTTTTAGTGGGAAATACGACAACGCTTTTAAAAAACGCTTTTGTAACAGCGTTGTCTTTCATCCGAAACCACAACACTAAGCACATCGCATCATTATAAAACGTTGTCGTTATTAAAAAGTAAAACACATAGACAACGTTTTTCACTAAAAATGTTGTAAAACAAAAAAAGACAACGTTTTTTTTAAAAAACGTTGTCGATTGGGCGTTGTTGATTGCAAAAATTCTTGTAGTGACCAGACCGATCCACCGCTTTGCTGGGACTCCCGGCTCTCGCGGCGACACAAGCCTGATCGGTCACCAGACCGATCAGAGTGAAGCCTGATCGGTCACTAGACCGATCAGGACAGACACTGTCCGATCATGCTCAAGCCTGATCGGTCCACGTCTGAGTGAACAGTAACCGCGGAAATCAAATCCTAAGTCTCGAACTAATCAGCGGGGGAACTCAACTCACTGATTGCTCCCTGATCGGTCACCAGACCGATCAGGAGCAAGGCAGTGAGTGAACTGCCTGCTCCCTGATCGGTCACCGGACCGATCAGTAGCCAAGCAGCGAGACAACGGCCTGCTCCCTGATCGGTCACCAGACCGATCAGGAGCCACACAGTAGGTTCCCAACCTCACTATGCGCTCCCTGATCAGTCACCAGACCGATCAGTCATCGCTGGATCGGTCACTAGACCGATCCGCGAAAGAGTAGTGTGCCAACTTCACTGATCGGTCACCAGACCGATCCAGGGACTCAAACCTAGCCCTCCAAGCTAGGATTTCATCCAACCTAGCCCTCCAAGCTAGGATTTCATCACCTAACCCTCCAAGTCGAGACTTTTCACCTAACCCTCCAAGTTAGGACTTTTCACCTAGCCCTCCAAGTTAGGAATTTTCACCAAACTCTTCCGAATTAGGACTTTTTCAGACCTAGCCCTCCAAGCTAGGACCTGACCCTCCAAGCCAGGACTTTTTCACCTAACCCTCCAAGTTGGGACTTTTCACCTAACCCTCCAAGTTAGGATTTTTCACCTAGCCCTCCAAGCTAGGAATTTTCGCCCAACCCTTCCGAATTAGGACTTTTCAACACCTAGCCCTCCAAGCTAGGATTTTCCACACCTAACCCTCCAGGTTAGGATTTTCCAACACCTAGCCCTCCAAGCTAGGATTTTCCATACCATGCTTAATCCCCGATCAGGACTTAACCATAATCATAATCATCAACATCAACCTAAACTAAAATCGATGTCAACACCAAAACAACAATCAGGGTCAGACTGCATCAACACTTGGCCAGTAATTTTTGATCATGAACAGTATAATTAAGAATTGAATGAAGATTCTATGATGTTGCTTCCCTGACATAGTCTAGCGTTTTTCTTTGCTATGTATGTCATGTTTAATCTTCAGTTTACTTGGAAAGAGAGTAGGTGTAATTTGTTGCTAGGAATTGAGTTTAGGACTTAATAGAGGATCAAACTCTGATAATAAACTTGTCACGAAGTTGTTAAACTCATAAGGACTCATGATTCTTGTTAAGGAATCAACTCTAGTCAAGGGAACACCCCCAGGATGATAAACATCCATCTAATCGTATTGGAATTCGAAAGAAAGTCTGAAACTACAATTTCTGAAAGTTTCTGACATCTGATCGGTCCACCGACCGATCCATAGAGGAGATGATCGGTCCACGGACCGTTCAGTGAGCTCACAGAAGGATCACCATCTTTCTGTTCGATCCCTGATCGATCGACAGACCAATCAAGGACCTCCCTGATCGGTCACCCGACTGATCAGGAGTTAGCCTGATCGGTCGTGCAGACCGATCAAGCAACTCTGTGAAATCCACAGAAATCTCTCTGTGTTGGCCCTGATCGGTCCACTGACCTATCTGGCCACCTTGGTGATCGGTCCACCGACCGATCCGAAGGCTTTCAAAAATTCATGCAAACTCTCTGTTCGCTCACTGATCGATCGACAGACCAATCAGGGGCTTCCCTGATCGGTCACCCGACTGATCAGGACCCAGCCAGACCGATCAGGCAGTTCCCTGATCAGTCTGGGCGTTCCTAGATCGAACGGTCGATCGATCGATCGCATTAAATTTTGATTGGTGGATCGGTCAACCAACCTATTAACCCTCCATCCCTTATGTTCCTCCAACCCTAGCCAACTCCTTTCGTCCTCTTCGTGGGTAAGAACACTTCTCCCGTTCCCTGTGAGGTGTGTGAGTTCGCGATCTTCTCTTCTTCTTCCTGCGAAACCTTTCCTCCCTTTCACCGTGAGCTCTTGGCGACCTTCACTCCTTTGCGAGTTGCCGTAACTCCTTGGGCCACGATCGGTCTTCTGTGCGCAAGTTGAGCTTTATGCAACCTCCTGAGGTTCTCTTCCTCTTGCACGACTTCTCTGCGCAATCTGTGCCTTGTGCAAGATCTTTAAGTTGTCGAGATCTTCTCCCCAGACGAACTAGCCAACCGAATGGCACCTAAGTGAGATTTCTTCTATTTTACCTTGTTGATTACTTCACGCTTCATAATTTTTGATGAACTAACCATAGTGTTTCATTTTGTGGTTCGTTTTGGTGTATGTCGTGACCTTGCCATGACCCTTAACCTTACTGATTAAACCTAATTTCATTTGATCAATTCATTGTGTTATGATTCATTTGATCAAACCATCCTGCATGTGCTTCATTGTGTCTGCCATGTATGTCGTGACCTTCCAATGCTCAATTTACTTATCCTTAATCTAAAATTTTGTGTCATGATCTTACTTTCTTTTGATCATTATCATGATTCAATTGAATGTTGTCCTCTTTATCCAACATTAGGAAATCCTCCAAAGGCAAAGAGCCTGTCGAGGGGACTTCGAAGGGAAAAGGCCCTTCATCCTCTACACTGTCTCGTAGGCCTCAACCTTCCTCTAATTCACGATTTCCCAACTCACATCTTGAACAGGCCTTCCAACGTTGCACCTTCAGCATTTGTATATGAACATTGTCCATTGGTGCAACAGATTATAGAATATTATGAACTGGAATCAATACTGTTTCTTGAACGAGATATCAATTTTGATTTGGTGTCAGAATTCTATAATAACCTTGTGAGTGACGGTGGTACGGGGTTTACCACCCGGGTCGCCCGAACTAATCTTAATTTTAGTTATCCCATTTTTGCTGAGTATCTAGCGTGTCGACAATCGGGTAATATTTTTCCATTCTACCCTTGTCTTCTAGAGCCTCTGCCAGCTCCTTTCGCTGAGGTCACTCCTGATTCTATCTACGAGCACTTTTTCGACCACCCCTGGACGGATGGTCTCGATGAGCTCGACAGTGACTTTCCTACCTTTGCTGCTCTTCGTCTTTCTCCCGTGGATTATGTGTTATTCAAGATCATCACCTAATGTTTACTGCCAATCACTTCGAAACCTTTAGTTGAGATTCGCTCCTTCCACTGCGTGATGCTCTATGGGATGCATCGGCAGCTTGATTTTGACATCATGATGGTTATCTATTTTTCCATTATCACCTATAGTCAGATCCAGCGTCGTACAGTCTACATGCCTTTCGGCCATCTCATTACTGACTGGCTTCAGTTATCCGGTATAGATGTGTCAAAGGGTAGGATTGTGCCCATGGTTCGACAGGATTGCAAACTTGGTAAACGTGCGTTTACCAAGTCTGGCATCCTTGTTGGGCCTCAGGATCAGGGTCTTATTTGGAAGGACGGGCGAGGTCTAGGCGAGCTACCTCGGGGCGTACACATACAGGTACCAGCCGCACCGGCTGTTCATCAGGAGGCGCCCGTCGCAGCAGCTGACTACGAGTACGAGCCAGATCCCGATATCCGCTGGCAGGTTACGGAGCTGGAGCAGATGATCCAGCATGACCTTCATGTGACGGAGCTCTGGCGGCAGGGGATCAACTCCGAGATTTCTCAGATGCGGACCAGTCAGGAGACTTTTCAGGCTGAGGTTAGATCTGAGATCTCGGGGCTACGTGTTGATCAGCGGGTGACTGATTCGACGGTTTCTGCGATGCATGCTCAGCAACAGGCATGGTTCAAGGAGTGGCGCGTGTGGGCAGCTGGTCATCCGTACCAGCCTACACTTCATGGAGCTGCGCCCTCCAGCAGTACTGCCCTAAGGTCTTTCCTACCAGACGATGACATGACTTATAACCCTATGCAGTCTGACGATCCACCTGCCCAGGATTGATTGTGGCTGTACTCTGACTTTGATCTTGCTCTCATGATTTGTGATCTGACTATTATGACTTTGTGATGTATCTGACTATTTGACTATGCTTTCATACTTTGCTATGTATGATTGTCTGACTGGTTTCATGTTATGATTACCATTTTCTGCTCTTGATGTTACTCTTTAGTTTCATATGATGCATATGTATATCTTATCTCGATTAATCTTTATCATATGCTGTTCATATGCTTTCTGAATCATATCTTTTGTTGTTTTTGAGAAAAACCCTGGTTTGAGGGGGAGTATTTTTAAACGTAACGACCAATCTACACCCTTTTCGGTGTTTGACAAAGGGGGAGAGTTTGGTGAGTTAAGTTTAGAATGTTTGCAAATATAACTGTTGTAGGGGGAGGATCTTGATTCCCTTACGATGATTGAATGGACTTCAATTGATCTAATACCTAAACTTAAATCGGGATTGTCAAACAACAAAAAGGGGGAGATTGTTGATGTAGTCTGGCCCGATTGTTGTGAAGTCCAGGTGGATCTGGGAGATCGCACGCTGGCATGGGAAAAGACCTAGTGGGATTAGGCACACCTAGTAGGACTAGGTGAAGTCCAGGTGGATTTGGGAGATCGTACGCTGGCATGGGAAAAGACCTAGTGGGACTAGGCACACCTAGTGGGACTAGGTGAAGTCCAGGTGGATCAGGGAGATCGTACGCTGGCATGGGAAAAGACTTAGTGGGACTAGGCACACCTAGTGGGACTAGGTGAAGTCCAGGTGGATCTAGGAGATTGTATGCTGGCATGGGAAAAGACCTAGTGGGACTAGGCATACCTAGTGGGACTAGCTGAAGTCCAGGTGGATCTGGGAGATCGTACGCTGGCATAAGAAAAGACCTAGTGGGACTATGCACACCTAGTGGGACTAGGTGAAGTCCCGGTGAGTAAAGCTGGGCACGACGTCTTGGTCAGGGGGACTGAGCACGAGTTAGAGAAGGCTAGGGAGCCCGTTCTCTTGACTTTGGGTTGAATTGGAAGTCTCTGGATCGGTATCAGGGAGTTGGCATGAACTTCTGTTGTGGATCGGTCTGGTGACCGATGAGGGAGAGAATAGAAGCTTTTTGGTTCAGCTTTTGTGTGGCTTCAGATCGTTCTGGCGAACGATCAGAGACCCGTGATCGGTCAGTGTAACCGATCAAACTGTCGCAAGGTTTCTCACCTAGACCGATCAGACTGGAGCCTGATCGGTCAGGGAGGGACCTGATCGGTCCCCAGACCAATCAGGGAACAACCTGATCGATCAGGTGACCGATCAGTGGGTTTGGGTTGCGAAAGCTGAAGGTTCTGTCCTCACCTGTTGGATCGGTCTGGTGACCGATCCCCAATACTTGATCGGTCAGGGTGACCGATCATAGATGAGTTTGCGATCCAGGTTTCTCACTGGGGACCGATCAGGTTGGAGCCTGATCGATCTGGGATCACCTCCAACCTGATCAATCTGGGATCACCCTGATCGGTCTGGTGACCGATCAGTAGATGACAGCTTTAATTCAAAAACGCTGTCAGAGTTCTGATTACGTTCTGTTTCTCTTCTGATCACTACTGATATTTGATCTTCTGTTGATTTGCTATGCTAAACAACTGTTAAGTGTGCAGGTAACTCAGGATTACTCAAGGAGGGTCAACTGGGTTCTTTTGCTACATCAGGTTTGGCAGTTTTCCGTTCACAGGAAACAACGTCTTCTGGCGCGAGCTGTAATGGCTGAGGAGCTGACCTGGGGCTCGACTGGTGAGGATTCAGAGAGTCCAGGAGAGCTCAGTGGTAGATGGGCAGTTGCAGATGAGCAGCTGGTGTACTGCAGAGGAGCGTCTGGTGGCTCTGACCTGGCGATCAGTGGGCAAAGGCTTAAGAGCATGGTAGCGAAGAAGCCTCAGAAGGACTTTTGATCTCTCCATCTCTTGTGGCAACAACATTGATCCTGCATCTTGAAGCTTCTGCAAACTCGAGCATTCCTTGAAGCGACTGAAACTTGAGCATCTTGAAGCAGAGGAGAACTTGGCGAGTCCATCAGCAAGCAGACACAAAGAGCTGGGAGCTCTTGCGTGAGAGTTGTGCTGAGTGAGCTTGGTGAAGTGTTTCCGTCTGTGTTCATTGTGCTATGTAAGTGTGTTCATTGTCTCTGTGCTTCTTATATCATATCTGTTGAGACATTGTGTGGAGAGGTTTCTCTACCGAGAAGGAGGATTTGATATCCGGATTTTCCGGGGCTTGATCTGCCGACGATCAAGGGATCGCCCACCTTACGGGCATGCCAAGGAGTAGGGGCAAGTTATCCCCGAACCTTGTATATCCTCGTGTTAGGGTTTTTGGTGTTCTTTGATTTCTGCATTTCTGTTTTTCTGTTTGCTTTGTTTCCGCTGTTGTTGCTAACCCTAACTGTAGAAATCTCAAAAAGAGCAAAGAATTTGTGTCTGACTACATTCACCCCCCCTCTAGCCATTCAAGCACCAACAATAACAACCGAGTAACTGACCCCGACTAACACACCTCTCGTAGAGGATTAGCGCGCAAGGGTCCAGTGTCCAAGCCTCGAGCAGGCTGGTCGCCCTTCATACCGAGTCGGTGAAGGCTGTCCGCACATTGCATGTCCTCCTAGCCTGTGTCGGGGCATCCATCCGTGCCCCCTCGGACTCGGGCAAGAGCCTTGCTTCACTCGGGAGATTGCGCAGGTAACCCGATCTCACTCAGGGTGAGCCAAACGAGGGGTCGGTAAGTTACCCCCAGCTTCTGTCTGCCCGACTCCCACTCCCTGCCACCACATTAAATAACCCTAGTACGAGGGTCGACGCAACCCTTACCCATTTTTGACGCACGTAGTGGGCGGCACATTGAATGACCCTCGTACGAGGGTCGGCGTGGCCATCACCCATTTTAGTGCACGTCTCGGATGTCCTTTCGGACTAGTACTTCCCGTACTTCTGTCCGGAACAAGCACCTTGCTCCATACCGTCCTGACATGCTGCGCGGCGCCACTCGGTGCCCAGAGCTGACAAACCCATACCCCTATCTCAGCCTGGTACGGAGATTGAGATTGACACGGGCAGGGCCCTGTCAGCTCCCCCGGCTATATAAAACCCTCCCCTTTCGGCCCGCAGGTACGCGAACTGTTCATTTTCGATCCACTGCTTTTGCTTTCCTGCTCTCTTCTCTTGCACGTGGGCTAACTTGACCGTTGGAGGGCCTGACCGGGGACTTTTCCCTGTGGGTTTGCTAACGGTCCTTCCTTGTAGGTCAGCCGCCGGCATCAGCAGTTCGTACCACTCGGAGACTAGCGCGCTCTTGGAATTCCCGCTCACTCGGCGACAGGATCAAATTTGGCGCTAGAAGGAGGGACTTCCCGCCTAATCGAGAGCGAACGATGGAAGACCCCAACCGAGTCGTGATGACGGTCACACCCGATGAATACGAGCAACTAATGGCCGCCCGAGCTCGAAAGACCCCCCAAAGGCCTTCACAGGTGGGTAGCCCGGCACCCAGGCTCCCTGATCAGTCGGCAGTCAGCCATTCGAGGGGTCGGGGAGGGCATACACGGCCTGAGGGAGGTGCTGCACCTTTTCCTGAAGCTTTCTATAGGGGTCGCGGTGATGACGCTGATTCGATACCTGTCGAGGCGTCGGCCTCCAACCAGATGCACGGGCCGCGCCTAGACAAGGGAAATGCCCCGGCCGACCTCTCTCCAACCACCATGGTGCGTAGTCCTTTCTCCACATGGATATTGGAGGACCCAGTTCCTCGACATCTTCGATTTTTTATGATCCCTAAGTACGCGGGGACAACCGACCCGGAGGAACATTTGATGAAGTTTGAGAACGTGACTCTGCTACACCAATACCCGAAGGGTGTCAAGTGTCGAGCCTTCCTTACGACCCTCTTGAGAACCGCGCAGAGGTGGTTCGACCGACTCCCTAGTGGGTCGGTGTTGAGTTTCGAGGAGCTCAAAAGGATCTTCCTCCAATATTTCGCCAGCAGTCGGAGGCATCACAAAACCAGCCTCAACTTGTTCGCGATGAAGCAGGGCCCGAAGGAGTCTCTCCGGGCCTACATCAAGAGGTTCAACGGGGTGGTGCTAGATGTGCTAGATGCTACCCCGGAGGTCTTGATCAGTGCCTTCTCCCAGGGATTGCAAGAGGGAGAATTTTTCAGATCGTTGATAAGGAAGGCGCCAAAGGACTTCGACAGCCTGCTCGGGAAGGCTGTGAAGTATATCAATGTAGAGGAAGCACAGGTCACCCGGAAAAAGGAGGTGGTCAGCACACCCGCGCCCAACCCGACTCCACACAGTCGATCCCCGGGCGGACCGATCCGCAGCCCCAGGGGGGCGGCCGACCGAGCGGGGATGGAGCGAAGGCATGTGCAGCAGGTAGCTCAGGGCTGCTGCCGACCCGCTAGAGGCCTTATTGCGCCTTCCACCAGAGTCACACACATGACACTGAGGAGTGTCGACAAATTGGAAGGGGTCAAGCTCCGACCCCTAGAGGACGAGGACGCAAGGCGAGCCCCGGACGAGGTTCGGGTCGGGGAGCGTCGGCCGCCACCCCGACAATCGGAGAGCCCGGACGGAATCCTCCCCCTGCCCGCAACTTGTTTCCGCAGGAGGAGCGGGCCGAGTCGGAGGAGATGGACAAGGAGCAAGCCAACCTACAAAATGTTGTCCAAGGAGGAGTGCACATGATATCGGGCGACCCCACCGGTGGAGATTCAAATCGAGTCCGAAAGGCGCAAGTGCGGCGGCTGGAAATCCACCAGGTTGGCTCGAGCGCCGCGTAGGTGCAGGGGCCCCAGATCAATTTCGGGCCGTAAGATCTACAGGGGCTGGACGTACCCCACGATGACACCCTGGTAGTCACCGCTGTCATTGCTAATTACCAAGTTCACCGAGTCATAGTGGACACAGGCAGCTCAGTCAATATTCTTTACAAGAAGGCCTTTGACCAGCTGCAGATAGAGTTGTCCCAGCTCGAGCCGGTGGCCACCCCACTATTCAAATTTACTGGGAATCAGGTACACCCCATTGGCCAGATCCGCCTGGCCATCTCTCTGGGTGAGGAGCCGCTGAAGAGGACCAGATGGTCCACCTTCTTGATTGTGGAAGCGCCCTCAGCCTACAACGCGATCCTGGGCTAACCGGCCCTCAACAAATTTCGGGCGGTCACATCCACCTTCTACCTCAAAATTAAGTTCCCGATCGGAGATAAGGTCGGGGAAGTTCGGGGGGATCAAAGGGTCGCCCGGAGGTGTTACGTGGATGATGTGTGGGTAGAAGGTCAGAAGGCCCAACGCACCCTCCCCAGTTGCAATATGGTGCAAGCTTCTCCTTGGGCCAAGCTACGGGAGGACAAGGAGGAAGTTCAACTGCTACCCGACCGAGAGGAGACCAGAGTGAAGATAGTTGCTGGGTTGTCAGGAGAGCTAAGGGAACCCTTGCTGGAGTGTCTGATTCGGAACCAAGATGTGTTCGCTTGGTCGGTAAAGGAACTGAAGGGAGTCCCCCCCCCCCCCCCCCCCGAGGTCGCCGAGCACACCAACGCCCGACCAGTTAAGCAGAGAAAGTGCGACTTCAACGCCGAACAAAACAAGGTGATCCGAGCATAGGTGGATAAATTGTTGGAGGTCGGGCACATCCGAGAGGTGCAATTCCTGACTTGGCTCACCAACGTGGTGCTGGTGGCCAAGCCTGACAACAAGTGGAGGGTCTGCATAGACTTCCGAGATTTTAATCGAGCCTGCCCAAAAGATTGCTACCCGTTACCCCGGATTGATTAGATGGTAGACTCTACAGTTGGGAGCGAGCTCATATCCATGCTCGACGCCTACCAGGGGTATCACCAAGTGCCATTGGCGGCCGAGGATCAAGAAAAATTGAGCTTCATCACGGCGGGCAGAACATACTGTTACAACGTCATGTCGTTCTGCCTAAAGAACACCGAGGCCACTTACCAGAGGATGATGAATAAAGTATTCAGAGAGCAGATCGGTCGGAACATCGAGATTTACGTGGATGACATATTGATCAAGTCGGGGCGAGCTGCGGACCTAGTGGAGGACGTGGAAGAGACCTGCCAGACCCTGCGCAGGTATGACCTCAAACTAAACCTAGCCAAATGTCTTTTTGGGGCTCAGAGTGGCAAATTCTTCGGATATATTGTGACCGAGAGGGGTATCGAGGCTAATCCGGGCAAGGTTCAGGCCCTACTCGATATGCCCCCACCATGGAACCTCCAAGAGGCGCAGAGGCTTACTAGGCGCATCGCAGCGTTATCCCGGTTCATATCTCAAGTAGCTGAGCGCGGGTTGCCCTTTTTCAAGACCTTGAGATGAGCCACCAAGTTCCAATGGGACGCCGACTGTGACAAGGCATTCGTAGAATTGAAGGAGTATTTGGCCGAGTTGCCCGTGTTAGCCAAACCAGAAGTAGGAGAAGTCTTGTATGTATATCTGGCTGCTTCAGTCGAATCAGTCAGTATGGTCTTGGTTCGGCAGGAGGCAACCGAGTAACAACCTGTATACTTTTTTTTCCCACTTATTGAAAGGAGTCGAGTGCCGGTATATGACACTCGAGAAGTTGGCTTACGTCCTATTGTTGGCTGCCCAAAGGCTCAGGCCATATTTCCTGGCTCATCCGATTGTGGTACTAACCAACAACAACTTGGGAAGGGTCGCCTCAAATCCCGAGGCATCCAAGAGATTGATCAAATGGATGACTGAGCTGAGCGAGTATGACATACAATATCAAGCTCGGCCGACCATCAAAGCGCAAGACTTAGCGGATTTCTTGAGCGAATTGCACTCGGATGAGGTGGAGGAGGCCTGGCAAATTTACGTGGACGGCTCGTCGGCTCGGCAAGGTAGCGGAATTGGTATTCTTATGATTTCACCCAAGGGAGAGCAGTTCCATCTGTCCATACGGTTGGAATACCGAGCCACAAATAATGAGGCCGAGTGCGAGGCCCTTATAGCGAGACTCCAGGCGGCCAAGCATGTGGGCGCCACTCGGGTGCTCCTATACTCAGACTCTCAGTTGGCCACCTAATAGCTTTCCGGTCGCTTCGAGGTCAACAGTGACCGATTACAAGCCTTCGTGGAAGCCTTTGAAAAGTTGAAGGTCGGATTTCAGGAGGTTCGAATACAGAAAATCCCAAGAGAGAGAAACCTATAGGCGGACCAGTTAGCCAAGTTGGCCAGCTCCGTCGGCTTCTGGGTGCTACCTCAGCCGATCAGTCAAACCATGATGGTGATGCACATTGAGCAGCAGACCGAGCTGGAGTTCGGGACGGACTGGAGGACACCCCTCATAGCCTACTTAACAAACGGGGTCCTGTCGGCCGACCAGGAGGAGGCTCGGCTTCTGAGAAAGAGAGCGGGGCAATACTCAATGGTCGAAGATGTGCTATACAAGAGAGCCTTTGCCTGGCCCCTACTTAAATGCTTGGGGGAAGAAGATGCAGATTATGTGCTAAGGGAGATACACATGGGAGTGTGTGGAAGTCATGCGGGGGCTCGGGCTGTGGCTCGGAAGGCGTTACTAGTCGGGTACTACTGGCCCTCCCTGCAGAAGGATGTGGACCGGCTGGTCTCCACCTGTTTATCCTACCACAAGCATCGAAACCTTCCTCACCAGCTGGTCGAAATGATGAAGGCCTCAGTGGTTTCCTGCCCGTTCGATCAGTGGGGTATGGATATACTGGGGTCCTTCCCGCTCGCCGTGGCTTAGAAGAAATTCCTATTGGTGGTGGTCGACTATTTCTCAAAATGGATAGAGGCCGAGGCTTTGGCCCGCATCATGGAGCAGACGGTGATAAAGTTTCTATGGCAAAACATCTTATACCGTTACGGAATTCCCCACAAGCTTGTTTCAGATAACGAAAGACAGTTTCAAGGTCGGAAGATACAGGAATGGTGCTCGGCTTACGACATCAAGCTGGCCTTCACTTCCATGGCTTACCCGCAGAGCAATGGCCAAGTGGAAGTGGCCAATCGAGAAATCCTAAGAGGTTTAAAGACCAAGCTAGACCATGCAGGAGGCACTTGGGTCAACGAGCTGCCGAGTGTCCTGTGGGCTCAGCGGACCACGCCGAGAGAAGCCACGGGTCAGTTGTCATTCCAGCTGGTTTACGGAAGTGAGGTGGTAGTGCCTGTGGAGGTCGGTTGTGAGTCCGACCGATGGAGGGCCTACGACGAGGACAACTCAGAAAGAAGGTGCTTGGAGCTGGACTTGGTAGAGGAAATTTGGGAGAAGGCAGCTGCTCGGATGTTTGCCTACCGACAAAGAATGAAGCAGAGGTACAATCGAAGGGTGTCGCCGTGAGCATTCTAGGTCGGTGACCTTGTCTGGAAAAGCGTTAAGTCGGTCGGGGATGTCAGCAAGTTGGAGCCCCAATGGGGAGGACCCTTCAAGATCATCCAGAAGATAACGTCTGGAGCATACTACCTGGAAAATAAGCAGGGCAAGAGGTTGGATTGACCCTGGAGTGCGATCCATCTTCAACCCTATCTAGAGGCAGAGTGAGGACGTGTAAAGCAAATGTACTACCTAACCGTAGTAATAGTAGACGAATGGGGCTCCAGCTAAACTTGCAGGTGTTCCAGACTCTCGCCCTCAAGCGAGTTATAAGCGGGCATGCCCTCGCGCACCCCTCGGCTCGGGTCCCAGTCCGGACGTGTGGCAACCCACGCTCCCTGGGGTCTACCCGGGTGAGTGTCCAGACTCTCTCCCTCAAGCAAGTTAGAAGCGGGCATGCCCCCGCGCACCCCTCGGCTCGGGTCCCAGTCCGGACGCGTGGCTACCCATGCTCCCTGGGGTCTACTCGACCGAGTGTCCAGACTCTCGCCCTCAAGCGAGTTATAAGTGGGCATGCCCTCGCGTCCCTCCAAGTCTCAGCGCCAACCCGAGCGCGTGGCACCCCACGCCCTCAGCTATAAGCCTCCCGAGTAAGCAACGTCTTACTAGCCCCGATCGGGTGCGTGGCGACCCACGTCCCGCACGAGTATTGCCCCCCGAGCAGAGGAGGGTACCCATAGTTGGTTGATCCTCAGGCCTTGGACAAAGGATAACTAAGGCCCCCGGGCAGGCATTATCTCGACCTCTGCGCAAGCTCGCGCCGAGCAGGCAGGGTATCCTAGCTAGCTCCGCGGAGAGGGGAGGGAGGCTAGCATGTGTCTGAGTGACCAACACTTAGAAGCAAAAATCACAAGCACCTTTGAGGACACAGAAGGAAAAGAGATTTTCATTAAGCATGCTTGGATTACATAAGATAAAGGAGGCTAAGCCTCTACAAAATGTTGGAGCAATCGGTCCTAAGATGGTCCGGAGTGACCATAGGTTTTGATGTTTGGACAAAGGGTTTAAGTTAGGTTTTCCCTTGTATTCTTATATGTGTATGTTGAGTGTGCAGGTTGTACAGGTTACACATATGGACTTGACTGGACGGCCTCGGTACGGTGAAGGATGGCATGGAGGCAAGCTAGAGTCTTGCGTGCGCATCCGAGGGACTTTGGTGAGCAGGAACGATGAGCTGAGGGGCGCGGACTTCGAGGCATGCGTGAAGGATGGCATAGAGGCAAGCTGGAGACTTGCGTGCATCCGAGGGACGGGAGCCGAAGATGAAGAGGGCGCGAAGGCAATAGTCGAGGCTGCGGATGAGGAGTCAGTCGAGTCGTGAGGATCGAGTGCTGTGTGAATGTACTCGAGAAGGGATTCAGCTGGAGACCAGTCGACTGCTATGGGAGCAGTCGACTGGTAGGTGGCTGGTGAGTTGGCTAAAATTCAAACGTTG
Organism: Boesenbergia rotunda; assembly: GCA_024364735.1. Taxonomy (NCBI): domain Eukaryota; kingdom Viridiplantae; phylum Streptophyta; class Magnoliopsida; order Zingiberales; family Zingiberaceae; genus Boesenbergia; species Boesenbergia rotunda. Next base: position 222,354 of record JAGFNQ010001376.1, read on the forward strand.
GGGTGCAACGGTCGAATTTGGCTGGCACCAGTCGACTGCCCTTGGAGCAGTCGACTGGTGGCGAGGTTTTCAGCCCGAGTCCTATTTAAAGAGGACTTCGTGGTGGCTGAGATTTTCGACGAAACAAGCTTGGTTAAGGCTTGTTAGTAGTCTCTTGAGTCCAGATCATGTCAAGGTGCTGTGGCGAGGTTTCTCCACCCACAAGGAGCAACGAGGGCTAGCCGGAGGTTATCCGGGGATTGTTCCACCGACGGATTCTTGGATTAGTCACCCGTCCGGGGTGGATACCAAGTAAATCGGTTTGTTAGCAGTGCTTTCTTTGTTGTTTGTGTTTATTATTATTGTTTCCGCTTGCACATACTAACAACGTAGGAAGAACAAGCTGAAGAATCGCTATTCCCAAGAAGGGAAGGAATGTGCCTAGAAAGGAGGTTAGGCCTAGAAATATCCATGGTGGACACATGGATCCAAAGGTTAGAAATTTGCAAAGGGAAAATCAAGCCTTGAGGGCAAGGCTTGATACATTAGAAAAGACCCTAGAAAGATTCACGATTGGATCTAAGGGCTTAGACATGGTGTTGGGTAGCTTAAAACCCAACTACGATAGATCGGGTTTGGGATACCGGTCTAAGATCTCCAAGGTAGATAGAAAGAAATATGCTGGGAAAACATATAATCATGGCAAGGAGGGTAAGTCTAAGGATGGCAAGTGGGTGCCATCAAAAGGTAGAAAGGGTAACTTAACCAAGGACAAGATGTCCAAGGTTAAGAGGGTCAATTGTGTAGGCCAAGAGTTATCGGTGGCACACCGGTGTGACCTAGTATGGATTGAGTCACCTAGGGAGGTGGCTAGGGCTCAGAGCTCAAGGGAGAGCTCTAGGAGCCTTTGGGGTCCATGGTAAATGGATCTCAAAAGATTATCTCCTAGGAAATTAGGTGAATTGTGCCAAAAAGGGTTGGAAGACTTGGGTAAGTCTTAATCCTAGGTTTTAGCACATTAAAAAGGGAACGTAGGGAGAAAAATGAGGAAATTCGGGTGTATTGGGTAAAATTAGGTTTCAATGGGCAAATATCATACAATTCAGTGCTAAAAATGTACCATGGCCAGGTATTGGAAGAAATATCAAGGAAAGGTCACAATTAGGACTTTTGGGATGAGTTTAAGTGATACATTTTAGAGAAAGTTGAGTTTCGTGTCAATCTTGGGATCCGAAGTACATTTGTGTGGAAACGTATTTTTCCCAAGTAGACATTGGCCCCACAAATCTCCCCATGAAATTTCATAATTTTTGGAGATTTGTGGAATTATTTAGGAATTACTGAAATTGAGCTGGAAAACCTGAAATTCAGGTATCAGTTGACTGCCCTAGGGGCAGTCGACTGGTAAGAGCCCAGAAATATTCTGTGAGTTTTGAGAGTCGACTGCCACAGGGGCAGTCGACTGGGATGTAAGCTGAAATAGGAAAATGGCTATTGGATGATAGAATATGATGTCTAAATGAAAATCCTTGTGTATACTGGTTAAGTTAAGGTTTGACTCATGGTTTAATGGTGATTATATGAAATAAGGCTATATGAAAAATTCAAGGAAGTTTGATAAGTTTCTCATGTGTATCTAGGATTTAGAGATAAAAAGGGGGAAAACCTTCATCATATTAAGGATATGGATAAAGAAATTAATTGAGGATAATTTCATGTGTCAAATTATGATGGGTAGCTTTGACAAACACATGGAATTAGAGATGCAGTTGCAAATTGATACAAAATGTAAATCTTTTGAGGAAATTAGGAATTATACCAAAAGTCAAGCACACTTGACATTTTCATGAAATCATATTTCTCTAGGATAGGGTATATCCTAGCAAGTGTGCTTGCAAACCCTTAGGATTGTTTAAGGTACTGTGGAGTTCTTGTGGCACTAGGGATAAGGTTGCTTGGGAGCAAGCCTTTAAATGGTGTTCAAAGGGAAAAGAACTCGGGTGTTAGGTTAGGAAGAACCTAACTTGGTGTTAGGAGGTTAAGTTGGGTAGAACTTAACCTTGGTAGAGTGAAAATTTGGAAAAGGCATAGGTTAAGGGGGAAATTGCCTCCTAGGTGCCTTAATTTTTATAGAAAATTTTTGGGTTTTGTGTCCAACCTGGGAACGGTGATAGATACATGGTGAAATGTATTTTTCCCAAGTAGGTATGGGTACCACAAAGTTCTCCACGAAATTTGGGAATTTTTGGAGAATTGTGGAATTTCTGGCGCGTTTCTGAAATTCGGCCAGAAAACTAATTATCAGAGTATCAGTCGACTGACCATTTTGGCAGTCGACTGCCCAGGGCTGAGTTGTGTATCAGCAGCTGGTTTGGTGTCCAAATGGTGCAAAACGAGTGTATAGGGGGTTAGTACACTGTGTTTAGGACCATTAGGAATTAAAAGAACCAATAATTGGGATATTATTGGGGTCTTTTTGATGTATGACAAAGGGGGAGAAGTTTGGGGTTAAGTTAGGAAACCAAACTTACCTTTGCTAGAAACCATAGGTTTAGGGTGAGCTGAGTTTAAGGAGGAGCATGGTTGCTCCATTCTTGGCGTAAGGGGAACCTTGGAGAGGTTCTTAAAAAGTCTTTGTAAGTCCAATGGAGGGGGAGCTTTGGAGAAGCTTTAAAAAAGCCCGTTTTGCTGAAAATTCCTAACTTGGAGGGTTAGAGGTTTTAAAAAGCCCATTTCAGAAAATTCCTAATCTAGAGGGTTAGGTGTAGGATGCCTTGGGATACGATTCATGTATGCATTGCATATGCATTATTTTTGCCATTGACTACTATTTTGCTTTCCCTAACTTAAACAGATTGTCAAACATCAAAAAGGGGGAGATTGTTGGAGCAATCGACCCTAAGATGGTCCGGAGTGACCATAGGTTTTGATGTTTGGGCAAAGGGTTTAAGTTAGGTTTTCCCTTGTATTCTTATATGTGTATGTTGAGTGTGCAGGTTGTACAGGTTACACATATGAACTTGACTGGACGGCCTCGGTACGGTGAAGGATGGCATGGAGGCAAGCTAGAGGCTTGCGTGCGCATCCGAGGACTTTGGTGAGCAGGGACGATGAGCTGAGGGGCGCGGACTTCGAGGCATGCGTGAAGGATGGCATGGAGGCAAGCTGGAGGCTTGCGTGCATCCGAGGGAAGGGAGCCGAAGATGAAGAGGGCGCGAAGGCAATAGTCGAGGCTGCGGATGAGGAGTCAGTCGAGTCGTGAGGATCGAGTACTGTGTGAATGTACTCGGGAAAGGATTCAGCTGGGGACCAGTCGACTGTTATGGGAGCAGTCGACTGGTAGGTGGCTGGTGAGTTGGCTAAAATTCAAACGTTGGGGTGCAACGGTCGAATTTGGCTGGCACCAGTCGACTGCCCTTGGAGCAGTTGACTGGTGGCGAGGGTTTCAGCCCGAGTCCTATTTAAAGAGGACTTTGTGGTGGCTGAGTTTTCGACGAAACAAGCTTGGTTAAGGCTTGTTAGTAGTCTCTTGAGTCCAGATCGTGTCAAGGTGCTGTGGCGAGGTTTTTCCACCCACAAGGAGCGACGAGGGCGAGCTGGAGGTTATCCGGGGATTGATCCATCGACGGATTCTTGGATTAGTCACCCGTCCGGGGTGGATACCAAGTAAATCGGTTTGTTAGCAGTGCTTTCTTTGTTGTTTGTGTTTATTATTATTGTTTCCGCTTGCGCATACTAACAACGTAGGAAGAACAAGCTGAAGAATCGCTATTCACCCCCCCTCTAGCATACCACATACGATCCTACACAAAAGACCGAAAGGGAAAAGGAGAAAGCTTGCAAAAGGCTGACCCTCACTTGAAGGGTCGGAAGATATTTTCCATGTCGCGCGTCAGCCCGGATAGCTTGACGATACCGATTGGAAGGACGGACGAAACATGCCTTCCCTGCTTAAGTTGCTTAATAGTGTTAAGCAATTGTCGCTTAAGCACCGGGTGGATCCTCGCACCTAGCAGTTCACAGAACTCCCAGGAGTTTATGTACTCCAAAAATTTGGGAATTTTTGGAGAATTGTGGAATTTCTGGCGCGTTTCTGAAATTCGGCCAGAAAACTAATTATCAGAGTATCAGTCGACTGACCATTTTGGCAGTCGACTACCCAGGGCTGAGTTGTGTATCAGCAGCTGGTTTGGTGTCCAAATGGTGCAAAATGAGTGTATGGGGGTTAGTACACTGTGTTTAGGACCATTAGGAATTAAAAGAACCAATAATTGGGATATTATTGGGGTCTTTTTGATGTATGGCAAAGGGGGAGAAGTTTGGGGTTAAGTTAGGAAACCAAACTTACCTTTGCTAGAAACCATAGGTTTAGGGTGAGCTGAGTTTAAGGAGGAGCATGGTTGCTCCATTCTTGGCGTAAGGGGAACCTTGGAGAGGTTCTTAAAAAGTCTTTGTAAGTCCAATGGAGGGGGAGCTTTGGAGAAGCTTTAAAAAAGCCCGTTTTGCTGAAAATTCCTAACTTGGAGGGTTAGAGGTTTTAAAAAGCCCGTTTCAGAAAATTCCTAATCTGGAGGGTTAGGTGTAGGATGCCTTGGGATAGGATCCATGTATGCATTGCATATGCATTATTTTTGCCATTGACTACTATTTTGCTTTCCCTAACTTAAACGGATTGCCAAACATCAAAAAGGGGGAGATTGTTGGAGCAATCGACCTTAAGATGGTCCGGAGTGACCATAGGTTTTGATGTTTGGGCAAAGGGTTTAAGTTAGGTTTTCCCTTGTATTCTTATATGTGTATGTTGAGTGTGCAGGTTGTACAGGTTACACATATGACTTGACTGGACGGCCTCGGTACGGTGAAGGATGGCATGGAGGCAAGCTAGAGGCTTGCGTGCGCATCCGAGGGACTTTGGTGAGCAGGGACGATGAGCTGAGGGGCGCGGACTTCGAGGCATGCGTGAAGGATGGCATGGAGGCAAGCTGGAGGCTTGCGTGCATCCGAGGGAAGGGAGCCGAAGATGAAGAGGGCACGAAGGCAATAGTCGAGGCTGCGGATGAGGAGTCAGTCGAGTCGTGAGGATCGAGTACTGTGTGAATGTACTCGGGAAAGGATTCAGCTGGGGACCAGTCGACTGCTATGGGAGCAATCGACTGGTAGGTGGCTGGTGAGTTGGCTAAAATTCAAACGTTGGGGTGCAACGGTCGAATTGGCTGGCACCAGTCGACTGCCCTTGGAGCAGTCGACTGGTGGCGAGGGTTTCAGCCCGAGTCCTATTTAAAGAGGACTTTGTGGTGGCTGAGTTTTCGACGAAACAAGCTTGGTTAAGGCTTGTTAGTAGTCTCTTGAGTCCAGATCGTGTCAAGGTGCTGTGGCGAGGTTTCTCCACCCACAAGGAGCGACGAGGGCGAGTTGGAGGTTATCCGGGGATTGATCCACCGACGGATTCTTGGATTAGTCACCCGTCCGAGGTGGATACCAAGTAAATCGGTTTGTTAGCAGTGCTTTCTTTGTTGTTTGTGTTTATTATTATTGTTTCCGCTTCCACATACTAACAACGTAGGAAGAACAAGCTGAAGAATCGCTATTCACCCCCCCTCTAGCATACCACATACGATCCTACACAAAAGACCGAAAGGGAAAAGGAGAAAGCTTGCAAAAGGCTGACCCTCACTTGAAGGGTCGGAAGATATTTTCCATGTCGTGTGTCAGCCCGAATAGCTTGACGATACCGATTGGAAGGACGGGCGGAACATGCCTTCCCTGCTTAAGTTGCTTAATAGTGTTAAGCAATTGTCGCTTAAGCACCGGGTGGATCCTCGCACCTAGCTGTTCACAGAACTCCCGGGAGTTTATGTACTCCAACCTCTGGGCCTCCCAGCGATCAGCTTCCACCACCTTGTTCGCCCTAAGCTCCTCGAGCTCCGCCTTGGCCACCTCCAGCTCGGACTTGGCTGTCTTTAGCTCGGCCTGGGCCACTTCCATCTCGGACCTGGTGTCTTCCCAGCTAGCTTGCAGCTCCTTGAGCCGGCCTAACTCTTCCGACTGGGCGTTCCACTCCGCGTCCCGAGCAGTCAACTGAGTGGACAGACTCGCGTTCTCCTCCGCCCGGGTCGCCAGCTCTTGGTCCTTGGAGGCGAGGTCTGCACGCAGGGCCGAGGCTGATTGAGACACATTCTGAAGCTCGGCCTTGACCTTCTCCAAATCACCTTGCATTTGGCTCACAAGGGTCCATGCCTTGCGCTCCGAGTACTCCAGGTTGGAGACTCGAAGGAGGGCTTGGGTCGCAGCAGCTTCCGCCGAGCTGAGCTGCGCCCGGGTGCTCTCCAGCTGCCCCTCGGAGAAGGCTAGGCAATCCTGCACCACCAGAACCTCCGCCCTCAGCCCATTCAGGGTGTCTTCGTTATACACCAGTTGTGAATGCTAGAGCTGGGTCTCCAGCCGAGCTATCCGGCAGTCTGCTTGGTGGCGGGCTCGGTCATGGGCCACATAGGACACGGCCAAACTATAAGTCGAGCCAAAAAGTTGTAAATAGGAGTTAAGAGTTAGGCCACGAGCGGGCAGAATAAAAAGAAATACTTACCTAAGGAGAATAAACTTACCTGGCTGGCCTCGGACAGGAAAGCGTTGGCACGGCTGGTCGGACCCTGGTGGTTGGCTTCCTGGAGGCCATGGTAGAAGTGCTCCACCAGGGGGCCATAGAGATGAATTGCTTGGGCCCTTTCGGTCGGCTCGTTGGTCGACCTCTCCGTGCCCTTACACTACAAAAAAAACAAGGAATTGCGACGGACTTTTTTAATAGTCCGTCGCAAGTGGCGACAGATATATAGTATCCATCGCCAAAGTATGGCGGCAAGTCAAACTCCTGAATATAGCGACGGACATGGTCAAAGTCCGTCGCAACAGCGACGGATAATATAAATTATCCGTCGCTAGATTTAAGCGACGGGGTCAAACCCCTCAATATATGGACGGAAATAGTCAACTCCGTCGCTAATTAGCGACGGACAAGTTATTCCGTCGCTAGTTTTCTTAAAAAAGGGCGACGGCCCCTTCCCTGCGGCCACGCGAACCCTAAACCCCCTCCGGCGATTCTCCTCCGACGAACCCTCCTCCGATCCCAGGTACGTGAATAAGCGACATTTCCCGTATTTTCTCCTCCGGCGAACCATTGGGCGGCGGCGTCGTCTTCTCCGGGAAGGCATGGCTCTTGGCACGGCCGCGCGCGGCCTGCCGAGGCTGCGCACGGCCTCGCGCGGGCAGCCGCGGCCTCGCGCGGGCAGGCGCGGCCTCCCGCGGCCCCTCGTAGGAAAGCGCGCCCGGGCGCGGGCCAGCGCGGCCGCGCTCCACCTGCTGCAGGCGTGGGCCGCCTGTGCGACCGGGCGGCGCCTGGTGCGGCCGGTCGGCGCCTGCTGCGGCCGGTCGGCGCCTGCTGCGGCCGGTCGGCGCCTGCTGCGGCCGGGCGACGCCTCCTGCGGCCGGCGAACCCTGCTGCGGCAGGGTGTAGGGTTAATTAAATAATTAATTAATTAATTAACTGATTAATTGACTAATTAATTATTTATTTAATTAGTTAAATTATCATTTAATTATTTTAGATAATAATTTCCTTTGTTAAATCATAAATTGTGTAATTAATTGTTCAAATGTTTGATTTATTTTAGGTTAATTGTGTGGTTAAATAGAATAATTAGATGATTAATTGTTTGTTTAATTAGATTAATTGATTTATTAATTAGATCTTGTTTGATTAATATTAGATTAACTGATTGAATAATTAGATTAATTTGTTGATTAATTCTTTGATTACTTAGAATAATTGATTCATTATTTATATCATGTTTGATTAATTAGATGTATTTTGTAGTATAGCATCAATATCAAATTTTAATATGGATCATAATATGTGTGGTTTGATTAAATTGTCTTATCTGAATTCAGATACAATGTATCCCAACAAGACATGGATGTATAATAGGTTAGACAATGAATTTATCCGTAAGGAATTTTTTGCTGGAGTGGAAGAATTTGTTAACTTTGTAAAGTGTCATCCTGAGTGTTTGAATGACACAGAGTTGAAGTGTCCATGTAATTAACGCAAATGTAGAAATACAGCTTTCCGTGATGAAGATACAGTGAAAACTCATATCGCTAGGTATGGGTTTGTTCCAGATTATTACAACTGGTATTGTCATGGAGAGCCGTATGTATATGAATTTGGTGGACCTTCTGTTGCATCATCATCGAACTCAATTGGACCAGAGACATCATATAACCCTGCTGATGCAATGCAATCAATGGTTTACGATGCAATGAATGCTTTTGATCAATCAAATGTAGAACAAGTACTTACTTCTGATGTTCAAAAAATGTATGACATGTTAAAGGCTAGTGAAAGAGAATTATGGGAAGGTATTCCTTCTGGTCATTCTCAATTATCTGCTACTGCAGGATTATTGAATATGAAGGCAGAACATCATTTCTCAGAACGATGTTATGATGACATATGTCAACTTATGTCAGAGTTGCTTCCAACTGATAACTGCATGACTGATAGTTTCTACAACACTAAAAAACTAATCAGAGACTTGGGTTTACCAGTTGAGAAGATACATTGTTGTGTCAATAATTGCATGATCTTTTGGAACCAAGATAGTGAATTGATGGAATGCAAAATATGTAATCATCCTCATTACAAGCATGGTGCTCGCATGGTAAATCAGAAGAAGAAGAAAAATATTCCTTACAAAGTCATGTATTATTTTCCTTTGGCTGCTAGACTTCAACGTTTGTATGCATCAGCAGCAACAGCAAGTCATATAATCTGGCATCAAAACCATGGACATGATGGAGACATTATGTGTCATCCTTGTGATTCCCCTGCATGGAAACATTTAGATTTAATATTTTCTTCCTTTGCTATGGAACCACGTAATGTCAGACTTGGACTTTCTGCAGATGGATTTCAGCCATTTGGAAGTTATGGACAACAATATTCATCATGGCCTGTTATCTTAACACCATACAACTTACCACCATGGATGTGCATGAAAGATGAATTCATATTTCTTACTGTTTTAATTCCAGGTCCTCAAAATCCAAAAGGGTACATAGATGTTTTTTTGCAACCTTTGATAGCTGAGCTGAATTATTTATGGAATATAGATTCAGAGACGTATGACATTGCTACAAAGTCAAACTTTTTAATGCATGCAGCATTGTTATGGACCATTAGTGATTTTCTTGCTTACTCAATGTTATCAGGATGGAGCACAGCTGGAAAGTTAGCATGTCCACATTGTATGAGTCAGTCAGATGCATTTTCTTTGCCCTGCAGTGGCAAGATTTCTTGGTTTGATAATCATCAAAAATTTTTACCTCTTGATCATCCGTTCAGAAGAAATAAGAAATATTTCAAAAGGAATGAAGTAGTTAGGAAGCTACCTCCATTTGGGATGTCAGGCGAAGAAGTGTTAAATGAAATTGATAGTTATGGATTTCTACCAGTATATCAGGATGGATCAGATGATATCAACAAATATATTGTTAGAGTCAACAAGTGTGGTTGGAGGAAAAGAAGTATTTTTTGGGAGCTTCCATATTGGAAATATTTACTCATTCGTCATAATTTGGATGTGATGCATATTGAGAAAAATTTCTTTGATAACATCATTAATACTGTCTTAAATGTGCATGGGAAAACAAAAGATACAACAAAATCTCGTGAAGAATTAAAACAATTAGTAAGCAGGCCTGAGTTGCATCAGAATGAAACAACTGGTAAATATCCGAAGACTTGTTATACATTGGACAAAGAAAGTAAGCAAGCATTGTGTTCTTGGTTGAAAAACATAAAATTCCTAGATGGATATGCCTCTAATATGTCTCGTTGTGTGGATACAAATAGATCTAAAATGGTTGGAATGAAGAGTCATGATTGTCATGTGTTCATGCAAAGATTAATTCCAATAACTTTCCAAGAATTACTTCCTAATAATGTTTGGCAAGCACTTACAGAATTAAGTCTTTTTTTCAAAAATCTGACTTCCAGAGTTGTTACGGTAGCAGATATGTTACTCCTTCAGATAGAGATTCCTTTAATACTATGTAAGCTTGAGCGAATATTTCCACCAAGCTTTTTTGATTCAATGGAGCATTTGCCTATTCATTTACCTAGCGAGGCACATATTGGTGGTCCTGTACAATACAGATGGATGTATCCGTTTGAAAGGTTTCGTAGAAAATTAAAGAATAATGTGCGTAACAAAGCAAGAGTTGAGGGATTAATATGTAATGCATATCTGGTTGAAGAAGCAAGCTCATTTTGCTCCTATTACTTTGCTGAAAATGTGAAAACCAGACATCGAAAGTGTCCACGCAATCAAGATGACATTCCATCAGTTGACCCAGACATTCTTTCTATTTTCAAGTATCCTGGAAGAGCAATGGGTTCAACTCTATCTAGACGGTTAAATGACCAAGAATATCATGCCGCCAGGACATATATCCTGTTAAACTGTGAAGATGTCAAACCATACCTAAGGTATTATCTCTTGTTGTAATGAAATTAATATCAAATAATATAATCAAATTTCTGGTATGATATCAAATGAACTTATATGTCAGGTTATACCAACAACAGTTGTACATCCAAAATCCATCGATAAGTGCAAATGAGGTAGATCGAAAGATAGAAGAAGATTTTGCATTTTGGTTTCAAATATATGTAAGTGAGTTAATATGCATTTTTTTGTTAACAATTCTTGATTACTTATTAATCTAATTTGATCACCCACCACTATTATAGGTCAATGATGACAGAATTTCAAATGTAGAAGACGAAAGAATTAAAAATCTCGCATTTGGACCTCTTCGTACTGTGACAGTCTACTCGGGTTATTACGTGAATGGATACAGATTTCATGTGAGCCAACGTGATTCAGGGATGCTAACATATAATTCTGGCATCAGTATCAAAGGATCAATAAACAATAATGATAATGAATTTGACTATTATGGCAAGCTAGAGGAAATTATCGAAGTTGAATACCCAGCGTTACCTTTCAAAAGATGTGTATTATTCAGGTGTTCTTGGTATGATCCAACTCCAAGGACGGGCACAAGGAAACATCGGTTATACAATTTAGTTGAGGTTAATTCAAGCAAAAGATTCAACAAATTCGAACCTTTCATTTTTGTGGTGCAAGTGATAAGTGCTATTTTATTGGTCATTTTAGTTGCTAAAATCCAAGTTTGACTCATATTTTCTTGCTTAATTGTGAATTTACCCTAGGATCTAGAAATTATTGCTATTTTGGACTTAATTGCAAATCTTTATATATTTGAAATGATTTTGCCACTAAATTGTTGACTCATTTTTGTAGGCATGAAAGGATCATAGACCTAGGGCATACTGGGTCAAACTTGAGTCGGAAGTGGACCCGGATCGAGCGATCAAGTTTCAGATTAATCTGGGCCGTCCGATTCAAAAATGGCTAGATCTGAGCAATCTGGAACCATCTGAGGTGATCCGAGCTGGGGTTAAGGCTGATCAAGCACTCAGGTCAAGATCTGAGATTTTCATCCAAATCAGAGATCATTCCACCGTTGGATCAAGCCAAGAGGATCTACATCGTCCATTCAAAGATCGGGTTGATCTGGGCCATCTATTGCAAATCTGGAAGATCCGAGCTACCACGAGGCAGATCCTGACCCTTGATCAACACCATCAAAGTTTGAGTCAAATCAGATGAGAATTAACCGTTGGATCTGAGCAAAACAATCTGGACCGTTCATTCTTAAGTACTTAATTAGATTTTCTGCACAGGGCAGCTCGTCACGTCTTCTCACCGTAGCCTTTGTTTTCTTCGCGTTTTCAGCTGTTCTTCACTTCTTTTGCAATTTTCTTCAACAGGGGGCGTGACCACATCGATTTCGATCCTTGATTCAGTTCTAGATCATTGGGAAGGGTTCTCCGTGAGGATTCCAGCTCTAATTCGGCCAAAAACAGAGATGATTAAGAGTTTCGTCAGATTTGTGAGTTGATCGCCTTGGTTTCGTTTTGTGCCACTTCACATCCATCCGAGCTAGCCTGAGGGTCCTCGGCTGAGCTCAGGACATCTCCAAATCAACATCGCCATACTACATAGCGAGATTGAGGTGATCGGTTGCTGTTTTCAGCTTTGAGCTGAGTTGGATTGAATCGATTCACAGAGCTTAATTCCCAGCGATTTGTGGAGCTGAGGGGTTCGAGGCCCACTCTTGTATGACGGCAAGAAGATCTAGAGCTAGGGAAGAGATCGATGTTTAGTTCTTATTGAATTTTCAACTCTTAGCAGTAGCTTTCAATTCTGCCGCAATTTCATTTCTAAATTTCTGTATCAGCTGCTGTAGTTTACCATTCCGAATTGTTTTCTGCTCTAATTAGTGTTTAAATTCTGCAAGTAGTTAGCTAGGAAGTTTGTCTAGTGGACAATTGCTTTTAATTTCAGTTTATTTCCTGCTTAATCATTGCGTATCAGTTTGTATCCCTATTTTCTGCATTGCGTATCAGCCCTTTTTTCTGCAATTTCCTTTAGTTTCTGAATTCCTTAGTTTATTTCACTTTTAGTATGTTAATTTAGTTGATCTAAGTTGTTTCACTTCTAGCTTCAAATCTGAGTTTTTGTTCAGCTTAGTAATTCTGCGTTTCAGTCCTTTGTTTTGTGTATCAGTGTGTTTCCTGCGCAACAATTATTTTTAGCAATTTATAGCTTAGCAATTCTGAATTCGTGCCAAGATATCATTGGAATTTCTTCAGTTTTTTTCCGAACTGTAGAGTAGTGCATAGATCTCAGCTTGCTGTTTGTTTGCTCTGCGTTTAGATTGTTTCTGAAATTCTGCAAAACTGCAACTCCATTTCTGCAATTTAGAGTTCAATTATGAAATTCTTAGCTGATGGTTTCTGAATTCGTGTCTCAAATCTCAGCACATGTGTTGTTTTTCTTCCCTGCAATAAGTGAAGTTTGTGTTAAGTGAAGTTTCAACCAATGATTACAACTTGTTTTGCATACGGTTGGGTGGGTTTCAATTCCTGCAATTAAACAAGCCTTTTAGTGTGTTTTTGTTTGAGCTTGAAATCAGCTTCCTTCTTAGTCAGCTCGGGGCTGAATTGTAATCAAATTTTCAGCAATTTCAGCTTGCATTTCTGCATTTGAGTCAAGGGAAGCTTTGGCACTGACCTTGTATCAGTTTTTGGCACATAAGCATCTCTTTTGCGTATCAAGCTTGTTTCATTGTTGCATTGTGTATCAAGTGAAGTTTCGGTTGAGTGGTACTTCTTGGAGTTAAATGCAATTTGCCATGTACACTGGCACTTGAGTTCAGATTTACTCCTTGCATTCGGCTAAGTGCATTGGTTGATTAGGTTTTTTATTAGTTGAGCCCATAAGTTGACATTTCCTAGCTTTAATTTGCCTAGTTAATTTTCTTCTCTTTTTAATTGAATTTTCATGTCTAATTGAGACCCAATCCAGATTTTATTTGAAACCCAAAAATATCAACGACACATAAACTCGAGCTCGAATCAAGCAACCTCAACTAGCCCTAGGAAAAATACGACCTGTGACCCCTTTACTACGTTTTCATCTTTGATTGCAAAAAGGGTTTCCAGCTTTACACATATCTAAATTTTGTGACCCACATTCGTGACACCTAGTTAGGGTTCATCAAAATTTTTGGCGCCGTTGCCGGGGAGGCTACTAGTTGAGTTGTTTGATTTTTGCTTGTGTTTATGGACATATCATTTGATTCTATTTTCTTGTGCTTTATCTTTTGTATACGGTTGCTGCCATTTTTCTTGTTTGTTTTGTGATAGGACTGCAGATGCAAAATGTTTTCGAATGCTTATTCATCTCCGCACCAGCAGCCGTGTCAACAATTTCAGCAGCACTATTCAGATTTGCAATAGTACCAAACTTTCAATCAGCCACCACAGTAGTTTCAACCACAATTTCAGAATTTTCAGCAAGGGTGCAATCCAAATTTTCAACAAAATTTTCAGCAACCTTTTAATCAGCCACCACAACAAGATTTCCAACAGCCCTATTCGAATTTTCAGCAAACAAATCAGTTTTTTCAGCCACAATTTCAACAATTTCAGCAAGATTTTCAGCCAAGTCAGAATTTTCAGCATGGGCAGCCACAATTCCAGAGTTTTGAGCAACCAATTCAGCAATTCCAGCCCCAATTTCAGCAACCATATCAATTCCACAGCAATTCCAGCCTTGCAACCAGAATTTCCAGCCACAAAATCAGAGTTTCCAACCATATTTTGTGTTTACAGGCTGCTGAGCTAGAGAGACCTCCCACTAGTTGGGAGTTATTCAGCAAGACCCACAAGAAAAAAGATGGGTCTTTTGTCGATCGTCGCTCCCAAGCAATCAATATAAGTATATTAATTATATTTTATTTGTTTTGACATTTTATATAGACTAATTAAATTTTCATTTCACAGGAAGCAATGACCGCTAGAGTTTCTGAGGCACAGGCGTCTCAGCCTGCTACAGAGGGGGAGGATGCACAGCCTCTTTCCACCGACGATGTGAATCGGATTTATTTTGATGTCGTCAGTGGGAAGAGGAAGACCGCCTGCTACGGCCTGGGCTCTCAGGCAAAGGTTACATATGATCAGATGAGAGCTCCAGGGGTTAGGGGCGTCCACCATCCTCCTCCTCTACCTCTAGTGAGGTTCGTCATTTACGGGAGGAAAATGAAGCCCTGCGGACTCGACTCACGTCGATAGAGTCGACGTGTGCCGGGAGGGACGCAGAATGGGCTAAGACGAGCGCAGAGTGGGCTCAGAGGGACGCAGCGAGGGATGCTGAGTTGAGAGATTTGCGGGCTCGCCAGGCAAATACTGAGAATATATTACGTCATATGCAAGCTTTTGCAGCTACCCTATCGCCGATGACACAGATGCCAGCCCTTCCCGCCCCTCGTTTTGACGCTCCGGATACACAGATGTCAGCCGCTCCCGCTCCCGCCTATCAGTTTGAGTCTCAGGAGACACAGAATCCTGAGCATCCCACAGAGGAGTAGAGATATTATAGTGGTATGATCAATTTTTCACCCAATTTTTTTCATTAACAATGTATTCAGTTATTATATTCATAATGATTGTTTTCTTATTACTCCATTTATGTTTACAGATTCCACATTATCAGAGTTGAATTCAGATTTCTTCTCTTGCTTGAAAGGTATGAATATTTGATATTATTCCTTTATTGTTTCTTATTTGTTATTTTTCATTTACATATTTAATATTTAATTTACTTCTATTAGAGTTATCTTCTATTACATATGCTTATTTCATTTGTTATTTCTTATTAGTATCAATTCAAATTTCTTTCTTTATTTGATTGCTTTCTTATTGTTTTATCTTCTATTATGCAGGAATATTTTTCCTTTCCATCCATTATTCACTCTGATATTCATGTACGTAATGATTCTCTACTAAACTCTCATTTTTGATGTATATAGTTTTTTTTATTTACTTTGACATTTGGATACATTTGATATACATTTGATATATCTTTCTTTTGATACGTTTGCATTAGATTAACCATTGGAAACTTTGGATTGTATACGTTTACTCTTGTTTCAAAGTTTCGATTGTCTACGTTTGGAAATGAAACTTTCGATTGAATATTGGATTCAAATTGAATGTTTCAATGTATATATACATTTGGAAATGAATGTTTGGATTGGATTGGATTGGCTTGTAAATGAATGTTTGGATTGTTGTGAATGTTCGGATGTTGATATATCTATTATTGTTTCATATTTGTTTGGATCAGTTGTATATTATTGATGTATATATAGGAAGTGGAAGAAACGGATATTGGCTGTCAAAATTTTCCAGGTTTAGCGACGGATGTTTTTAAAAATCCGTCGCTATTTGCGATGGATTATTGACTTTTCCGTCGCTATAACGATCGATTAGCGACGGATTTTGACTGAATCAGTCGCTATTACGATAAATTAGCGACGGATTTTGGCCATGTTCGTCACTACTCCGAATGATTTGCGACGGATCTTTGACCATCCGTCGCTACTATTTCCCCGGCCACGTCACCCCGTTTTCTCAGTGTTTGCGACAGGGTTATATGTCCGTCGCTAATGTAGCGACGGAGAGAAAAAATGTCCGTCGCTAAGTTAACGACGAAGAGAAAATTTCCGTCGCTACTATAGCTCTGCGACGGGATTTCAGCGGACGGCGCTAACTCCGTCGCTATTAGTGTTTAGCAACGGAATACGCCCGTCGCTATTACCGGTTATTTTTGTAGTGTTGGCCGAGCGGGCTCTCGAGGGCATCACCAAGTAGAGCGGTGGCACTGTACCTTAGGGGCCGGCTCCTGAAGATTCTCCCGCGATCGGCAGAGGGTGAAGATCTCCTAAGGTAGTCGACGCGGGGATAGGGGAAGGACCAACCCCTTGACTCGATTCTCCCGAAGGGGTCGGCAGGGCAGAGGCCTCCTGTATCGGCAGCACAGTGGTCCCTTGGGTCGACGGTGCAGGGGTCACCGGGATCGGCAATACAGGGGTCCCCTAGATCGGCAGTGTAGGGGCGCTTGAAGGGCCTGCTGGCGGTCGGGCCGCGGTTTTCTTCTTCTTCTTTTTTCTCTGGGGGTCGGTTGTGGCGCCATCGGCTCTGCTACTAGACGAAGGCACCGCTTCTGAGTTGGCCGGATAGTCTTTCCGGCGGCGTGTGAGTAATGGTTGATCGTCCTCGTCGATGGGTTCTGTCTCTGACGACCCGTTGCCCGAGGAAGACGAGAGGCTAGTGGGGGGCAGAGTGAGTGGGGTCGCCTCCCACAGGACCAGCTACTCGCCGAGTTGGGACTCCAACTCGGCTTCATCGAGTCCAAAACCCTCCTCGAGCACAACCGCTAGCATCATGGGCGCTGCAGAATAACAAAAGTTTAGTTAGCGGAAAATGTTCGAAGTACGGATGGTGAGACTTACCGAGCGGGCGCGGCCAGCGAAAAGGCACCAGGCTGAGGCCGAAGACGTAGAGAATGCCTTCATTGAGTAGCCGGCCTCCGTGGAAGTGGCAGCCCCCGATCTTCGATAGGGCTGACTGGTAGGAAGGCTGAGTTCGGTAGTTTTTTGGAAAAGGGGGAGGTGAAGGAAGATTGGAAATCCAAAAGGTAGGCCAGCTCGGGGCCAGAATGGGGTTAATGAAAAAGTACTGCTCTTTCCAACCCTTATTGGAAGTGGGGAGTTTGGACAAAAATGAGGTCTTCGGTCGGGCCTGAAAGAAGAAATCTCCAGGCTCTTGCTTCTTGAAATAGAAAAAGAAATAGAAGATCTCGGGCTCGAGAGGAATTTTGTAGAGAGTGAAGATGATGACCGAGCCACAGATTAAACGAATGACATTGGGAGCGAGTTGGGAAAGAGGAAGTTGGAAGAAATGGCAGATGGAGGTGATAAAAGGGTGGATGGGAAACCGAAGACTGGCCTGGAGGTGGTCTCAGGAAATGGTTATGAAGCCAAGGGGGCGGTCTCAGGACGGTCCGTCGAGTCGAGAAGAAGGATGCGAAATTCGTGAGGGATGCGGTAGTCAGCTCGGAGCTGGTCTAGGTCATGGTGATGGAGGTCAGACACCATGGTGGTGTACCATGGGTCCGAGGGAGAAGAAGGAGAGTCCATGGAGAATGGCTAAGGTGTGAGGAGAATGAAGGGCCGAGTGAGAGGAAGGTCCGGGAAAGAAGAAGGTCAAGAGGGGAAGAAGAGCCGAGGGAAAGGCAGGCTAAAAGGAAAGACAAAACCGAGTGAGGGAAAGATCGAAAAGGGAAAAGAAACCGAATAAAAAGAAAAGTAGTTGAATGAACAGGAGAACTAACCGAGAGATGAGGTAGCTCGCCGGAGAAGATGATCGGAGCAGGAGACCTCGCCGGAACCCTAGCAGAGCGCGTACTGGCAGCACCTCGGCATCGCAGTGAAAGAGTAGTGGTAAAACCAGCAGGGTTAAACCCTATATATAGGGTCGAGCGAGCGAGGATAGCCGTCCGATGGTGATCCGGGTAAAAAGCGGGATCGAACGAAGGTCATCCGATTCAATCCTCACCAATTCCCGAGGCTCGGCATCGCACGCGTGAACACCGATTCGTTGAGCCAGACGGCGGTCGCCTCGATTACAAAAACACCAGCGGATGGCCAACACATGGCCCTGCATTTAAAGGGGGCAATTAATGCAAGAGAAGGCGAATCGACGCGGCGAGAGTCGGGGCCAGATTGATGGGACGGGCTGATGGGACACTGACAACGACCTGCTAAATGGTCGGGGCCCAATTCTCACAACTCGGTCGGGCCTATGCTCATTCATGGGTGCCAGGCTTGCAGTACACTGGGTCCAGACAGTCGGACTTGGCGCCTCCTTCGACTAGACTCGAAGGGGATGCTTATGATCCGATCCCGACCTAGCTTACGTGTCGCTTGGCCGGCCAGCTTGGCACCACCTAGGGTCGAGTTAGTTAACCTCGTAAGCGCTGGATAGGACGAGGGGCGGAGCGGCCATCCTATCGCTAACCCCGACCCAGGGGAGACTGACCGAGCCGACCTCAAGCGATGCTTCAACCCAAGTTCCCGAGCATAACGACCGAGTAACTGACCCCGACTAACACACCTCTCATAGAGGGTTAGCGCGCAAGGGTCCCGTGTCCGAGCCTCGAGTAGGTTGGTCGCCCTTCATACCGAGTCGGCGAAGGTTGTCCGCACATTGCATGTCCTTCTGGCCCGAGTCAGTGCATCAATCCGATCCCCCTTGGACTCGGGCAAGAGCCTAGCTTCACTCGGGAGATTGCGCAGGTAACCCGATCTCACCTGGGTGAGCCAAACGAGAGGTCAGTAAGTTACCCCCAGCTTCTGTCTGCCCGATCCCCACTCCCTACCACCACATTAAATAACCCTAGTACGGGGGTCGGTGCAACCCTTACCCATTTATGACGCACGTCATGGGCGGCACATTAAATGACCCTCGTACGGGGGTCGGCGCGGCCCTTACCCATTTATAGCGCACGTCTCAGACATCCTTTCGGACCCATACTTCCCGTACTTCTGTCCGGAACAAGCACCTTGCTCCATACCGTCCTGACACACTGCGCGGCGCCACTCAGTGCCCAGAGCTGACAAACGCATACCCCTGTCTCAGCCTGGTACGGAGATTGAGATTGACACAGACAGGGCCCTGTCAGCTCCCCCGGCTATATAAAGCCCTCCCTCCTTCGGCCCACAGGTACGCGAACTGTTTATTTTCGGTCCACTGCTTTTGCTTTCCTGCTCTCTTCTCTCGCGCGTGGGCTAACTTGACCGTCGGAGGGTCTGACCGGGGACTTTTCCCGACGGGTTTGCTAACGGTCGTTCGTTGCAGGTCAGCCGCCGGCGTTAGCAGTTCGTACCACTCGGAGACCAACGCGCTCTTGAAATTCCAGCTCACTCGGCGACAGGATCATTATTAATTATTATAATTATTTATTTTAAACGAGCTTGAATTAAGCTTGTTTAATTTTTAAATGAGTTTTTTTCGAGCCAAACTCGAGTCGTGTTCGAGTTATTTAATTTTATTACGAGCCGAACTTGAGCTTAAGAACTAAAATTTGAATCAAACTCGAGCTAGAGTTCAAGCCAAAAATAACGAATCGAGTCCAAACTCGATTTTTTTTTGTTCGGCTTGGTTCGATTACACCGTGACAAAAGTTAAGAAAATGTCCTTTGATTTTTGTTTTTTTTTATCTAAAAGCACCGCATTCCTTTATATACCATTGCCTTTGCTCAGTATTGTGCTATCTCCTGCAGGTCAGGTCTAGAAATCTCACCTGACGACGTGGTAGTAGAAATCCACCCGACACAGCGACGATGAAATCGTCTCTTGAATTTTAATTTTTACCATGGTGATTCCTACAGAAAGTAACAAGCACTAAAAAGTACGCCAATAGTTGCCTCGGCGAATCTGATGCTTGAGTCATTATCATGTTACTATAAATAATAATTGATGGGGTTGAATAGTCCGTGATAGATACGTGGGATGAAAAGTTGCATGACAAAATGTGACGAGTCTGAGCAACTCCCCTTTCAGAGCTCTCGAGACATTCTCGGGAAGAGGAGCCTCCAAGACCCCTCCAGCGGTAAACACGCCCTGGAAGATCGGATCAGAAAACCCCTCCCAGGATTATCCCGGGAAGTTGGGTCCTGAGACCACCTCGGGAAAATGGAGCGCCCGTGATCGCCCGGGCCAGAAGGCTCCGAGATCACCTCGGGGAAGCGGAGCCCAAGCTGCCTTCGACCTTAAGTAACGGTCCCCCTTCCATCGCGGATCTATGGATAAGCATTCCTACTATCGCGGAGATATCATGATCCTTAAATACCGCAACGGGTCGAGACATGTAATAACGGCGTGGACCATTTCAAAGGCTATCCAGTAACCGCCAAAGGGGGGACGTGGCATAGATCATGGGGATGCGCCAAGGCAGCCGCCACAGGTATAAAAGGTAGTCCAACCCTTCCGGTAAAGGAGGGTCATGCACTCTCTACTATTTATATATTTTTTGCCTTCTATTCTTCACCATCGAAACACTGACTTGAGCATCGGAGTGTACTCCGTCGGACAACCTCCGGCGTGTTCTCCTAACGCTCGTGTTGATCTCGCCGGACGCTATCTATGGGAAGCCAGTAAAGCACCAGAAGGAGCACCGATAGCAAGACCGGAGGGACAAGCCATTGTCCTGACGAGGGAGGAACCGGACCGCTTGGTGGCCAACGCCATCAAAAAAGCGCTTGAGCAGCACCAAGTCGAACAAGCTGCCTCGCAGCAAAGAGCTCCTACGCAGGAGGAGATCCCTAGAGTCTCCATCTCGTACTCGCGGAGATCCGTCACACCAGTGGGGCGACAAGACATAGCAGCCCTAAGCCCCCAAAGAGACTCTCTCGGAGATATCGAGAAAGTCCACTCGGTAGCCTCCAGAGCGCAGAGGCACAAAGAAGGACAAGGGAAAAAGGAGAAACCTAATGCTTCCCATAAGGTTCCCTCTACTCCCTTCTCATCGGAGATTATGGAAGACTCCATGCCGAAGCAGTTCTGTGGGCCTGGGATCGCTGATTATGATGGGAATACGGATCCGGAGGATCACGTCTGCAAGTTTGAGAACGCGGCACTCTTGCACCGTTATACTGACGGTGTAAAGTGTCAGATGTTCCTAAACACCTTGTCTGGAGCAGCTCAACGATGGTTCCAGAGGCTGCCACAAGGTTCTATCAACTCCTTCACGGAGTTTAGAACCGCCTTCCTCCACCACTTCGCCAGTAGTCGTCATTATCAGAAGACGACGCTCAATCTGTTCGCCCTCAAACAAAAGCCGAAGGAGCCTCTTAAGGAATACATCCAGCGGTTCAACAGGGTGGCGCAAGACGTGCCCAGTGCAACGTCGGAAATCCTCGTCAGTGTCTACACCCAAGGGCTCGCGGAAGGGGATTTTTTTTATCCCTGGTGAAGAAGCCCCCCATCAGCTTTGATGACCTGCTGGAACGTTCTGTCAAACACGTTAATGTGGAGGAGGTACAATACGCTCGCCGCAAGGAACCAGCCGGAGCCCTCCCTCCAACCGTTCCCCGATCTGAAAGTAGGGAGCCCTCAGCTCCAACTTGAGTAAAAGACCTTCACCTCGGGAAGGACCAGTGGGTGGGTAGGCGAAGGCTGGTTGAGACAGTGGATACCGAGCAGCCGGAGCCACTGCCGAAGTACTGCGGTTTTCATGGCAGTACAACACATTCCACCGAGGAATGCCACTATCCTGGCTCGTTTTAACATGCAAGACTCCAAGAAAGGTTTTCTGTCTTTTAGGCATGAAGTACCTCTATCTAAAGAGATGTATCCTAAAACATCAAAGGAGATAGAGGAGATGAAGGTGGTTCCTTATGCTTCAACTGTAGGAAGCCTCATGTATACTATGTTGTGTACGAGGCCGAATATCTACTTTGTCGTGGGCATGATTAGAAGATATCAGAGTAATCCAGGACAGAGACATTGGACTGCGGTAAAGCATATATTAAAGTACCTGAGAAGGACTAGAGATTATATGCTAGTTTACCAGGCAGATCAGCTACTCCCTGTGGGTTACACAGATTCTGACTTCCAATCAGATAGGGATAATAGTAAGTCTACCTCGGGTTATGTGTTTACTTTAGGAGGTGGAGCCATAGTTTGGAGGAGTGTCAGGCAGAAATGTGTGGCAGACTCTACCATGGAATCTGAGTATGTGGCAACCTCTGAGACGGCCAAAGAAGTTGTATAGCTTGGGAACTTCTTGATGGACTTGGATGTGATTCCTGGTTTGCCCAGAGCTATTACAATTTATTGTGATAACAGTGGTGCAGTTGCAAACTCGAAGGAACCACGAGCCCATAAGGCGAGTAAACACATAGAGTGCAAGTACCACCTGATACGAGAGATCGTAAAGTGAGGAGAAGTTGTTGTCGCCAAGATTGCATCGAAAGATAACCTGGCAGATCCTTTCACTAAGGCCCTTCCAGCGAAAGCTTTTGATAGGCATGTGGAGGGAATGAGAATCAGATGTATGACACTTTGATGACAGCATAGTCTTTTAGTATAAATGGGAGATTGTTAGGATGTATACTAAGAGCCTAGCCTTTTTGTATGAACATCTGCATTTTAGAATAAGAATCACATGATCATGATTGAATTTTATCTCTGTATATATGTGTGTGCATGTTGTCTAATACTTTACACTGCAGATAACATGGTGTGTGGTGTCACACAGAAGATCATGTTATCAGTCCCTTGTAGAGTATAAGAAGAGGCTCACAACCTAGATGGTCATGGACAAACCATTGGCATGGTTGTAGTGTAATTTGATATGGTCTGTCTTGACCATAGAGTTACACTAGTACACTCTGAGTGTATTGAGCGGACCAACTTTGAGGTGATTCAATTTATGCTGACTATAAATTGAATCAGACCTCAAGATATTATTTTGTACATGCTTTTAATCCCGATATAATAACGGGCACATGTACTTAGTATTTATTTCTTTGATTTACCAGTGGGTAAGATTTATTCATTAAATCGATAGGCTCGGTAAATTGGGAAATAGTATTATTTGCATGATGTGCCGTTGATTATAAGAGGAAACCATGTCCTATTTTAGGATGTTAATGTCCCCTTGAGGAGCTCATAAAGTTTATCATGTAAACCCTGCAGGTGGATTTGGTCTGGCATGATAATAAAGTTGAGTGGTACTACTCATGGAGTTAGAAGTTAATTAATTAATTGTCAGATTAATTAATTAATTAACGGACATGCAATATCTTAAACACGGAGAGAATTTTATACAAATAATATATTGGAGCTCATATTTTATTATGGGGGTTGGTGAGGTAATTCAATAATGATCCTTTAGTGGATTGGATCATTATTAACGGATCCAGTTTTGTGGCTAAAAATTTTTGTGGCTAAAAAATTTTGTAGCTAAAAAAATTTTTTGTGGCTAAAAATTTTATGGCTAAAAAAATCCATTAGGTGGCCAGAACCAACTCCTCCTCATGGTCCCTATTGTAGCCTATAAATACCTCATGAAGCCTAGACCCAAAATAATAACTTCTTTGGTTTACTAAGCATCGGTTTAATCTCTTTCTTGGTTTTTTTTCCTTGGTTCTCTCTTGGCCGGCGCCCCTCTCCCCTCTCCCTAGGGTCTTGGCGGCAACACAAAGAAGAGGAAGAGAGCTTCCTCTTCTCTTGATTCTTCCTTCTCCTTCTCAAGAGGTGATGCAATCTTGGAGGTGATTCCTTCTTGGTGGCCGGCGGCACAAAGAAGGAGAAGGTGGTGGTGACCGGCGGCAAAAAAGAGAAGAGGAGAAGAGGGTCTTTCCTCTTGGAGGTTGGCGCAAGTAAGAGAGAAGAGAAGAGTGGTCTAGGCGGTTTCAACTCTTGGTAGATCGTCGCCCACACGACGTCCTAGAGGAGGGAGGTCATACAATAGAAGATCAAGAGGTACAAGTTTTGTTTTTGTTCAATTCTTGTTCTTGTTCTTTATTTCTTGCCTTGTCAATGTAGTTAGTTATTTGTTAATTAACTTAGACCCCGATTGTAAACACAAAAATCGGCGATCTTATGTCGTTGTCTTTTCCGCGGCTAACCGACTAGAAGAGTCGAATTGCTTGAACAATAAGTTTGTTCAAGCGATCGCTCAAGTCATTAGCACGACAACGAAACGGTCGCTTGGAAGTTTCGTATGTGTTTGGATTAATTTCAATTAATGAAATTTTAATCCAGGGACACGACAACGGATAGATTCCATGCGCACCATCCAAGGGCCTAAAACCTAACAGCCAACTACGAGGTTAAGCGTATCTTCGTGGACACAGGAAGTTTCGTAAACATCCTGTACAAGGCGGCTCTGGACCAGATGTAGATCAACGAGGAGGAGCTACTCCCGGTCTCGACCCCACTATTCGGCTTTACGGGGTATCGAGTGCAGCCAATAGGGCAAATCACCCTATCGCTCTCATTGGGTAGCGTCGTGATGGAGAGGACCAGGAGGACGACTTTCTTGATTGTTGACGCTCCCTCCTCCTACAACGCCATCCTGGGTCGCCCGACGCTCAGTGTCTTCCAGGCGGTGGTCTCTGTCTACCACCAGAAGATAAAATTCCCTGTAGCCGACCGATTGGTTGAAGTCAAAGGGGACCAGCTGGTGTCTCGACGGTGCTACAGTGGGGAGGTCAGGTCAGAGTCCCGGAAAAACCCAAGGGTTTCAGAAGGCTAGCTGAAGGAGGCGGTCATGCACAGGGGGAGAGGGACAAAAGGCTCAAGAGGCTCGGGCAGGCCAACTAACTCTGACCCTTCCGGTCCCGGTAAGATTTACCTTATATATTGTATACCCACTTGTGTATTTTTGCCGCCTTGCAACAAATTCAAGCAATAAATAAAGGTGCCCTCTCCAAAATACCAATGTACCAATCAAGAATCACAAACCCTAATACCTCGCGGTGCTGCGGATGCACGGGGTACTTAGGCTTGGTCTAGGTGCTACGGACTCCTAACCAAGAATCAAAAACCCTAATGTCTCGCGGTGCTACGCATGCCCGAAGTACTTAGGCTTGGTCTGGGGGCTACAGACTCCCAACCAAGAGTTAAAAACCCTAATGTCTTGTGGTGCTGCGGATGCCCGAGGTACATAGGCTTAGTCTGGGTGCTACGGACTCCCAACCAAGAATAAAAACCCTAATGCCTCGTGGTGCTGCAGACGCCCGAGGTATTTAGGCTTGGTCTGGGTGCTATGGATGCCCGACCAAGTAACCCAAACCCTAATACCTCCCGATGTTGCGGATGCTCGAGGTACTTAAGCTTGGTCTGGGTGCTATGGATGCCCGACCAAGTAACCCAAACCCTAATACCTCGCGGTGCTGCGGATGCCCGAGGTACTTAGCTTGGTTTGGGTGCTATGGATGCCCGACCAAGAATAAAAACCCTAATACCTCGCGGTGCTACGGATGCTCGGGGTACTTACGCTTGGTCTGGGTGTTGCGGACTCCCAACCAAGAATAAAAACCCTAATGTCTCGCGGTGCTGCAGATGCTCGGGGTACTTAGGCTTGGTCTGGGTGCTGCGGACTCCCAACCAATAATAAAAACCCTAATACCCTGTTGTGCTGCGGATGCCCGGGGTACTTAGGCTTAATTTGGGTGCTGCGAACTCCCAACCAAGAATAAAAACCCTAATACCTTGTGGTGCTGCGGATGCCCGGGGTACTTAGGCTTGGTCTGGGTGCTGCGGACTCCCAACCAAGAATAAAAACCCTAATACCTCGCGGTGCTGCGGATGCCCGGGGGTACTTAGGCTTGGTCTAGGTGCTGTGGACTCCAAACCAAGAATAAAAACTCTAATGTCTCGTGGTGCTGTGGATGCCCGGGGTACTTAGGCTTGGTCTGGGTGCTGCAGACTCCTAACTAAGAATAAAAATCCTAATGCCTCGCATTGCTGTGGATGCCCGGGGTACTTAGGCTTGGTCTGGGTGCTGTGGACTCCCAACCAAGAATAAAAATCCTAATACCTCACGGTGCTGCGGATACCCGGGGGTACTTAGGCTTGGTCTAGGTGTTGTGGATTCCCAACCAAGAATAAAAACTCTAATGCCTCGCGGTGCTGCGGATGCCCGGGGTACTTAGGCTTGGTCTGGGTGCTGCAGACTCCTAAATAAGAATAAAAACCCTAATGCCTCGCGGTGCTGCGGATGCCCGGGGTACTTAGGCTTGGTCTGGGTGCTGCAGACTCCTAACCAAGAATAAAAATCCTAATGCCTCGCGGTGCTGCGGATGCCCGGGGTACTTAGGCTTGGTCTGGGTGCTACAGACTCCCAACCAAGAACAAAAACTCTAATACCTCGCGGTACTATAGATGCCCGAGGTACTTAGGCTTGGTCTGGGAGCTACGGACTCCCAACCAAGAGTAAAAACCCTAATGCCTCGTGGTGCTGCGGATGCCCGAGGTACTTAGGCTTGGTCTGGGTGTTATGGATGCCCGACCAAGTAATCAAAACCCTAATACCTCGTGGTGCTGCAGATGCCCGGGGTACTTGGGCTTGGTTTGGATGTTGCGGACTCCCAACCAAGAATAAAAACCCTAATACCTCGCGGTGCTGCGGATGCCCGGGGTACTTAGGCTTGGTCTGGGTGCTGCGGACTCCCAACCAAGAATGAAAACCCTAAGACCTCGTGGTGTTGTCGATGCCCGGGGTACTTAGGCTCGGCCGAGATGCTATAGGCGCCTGATCGAGTAGCCAAGACCTTGATGCCCCACAATATTTCATGTGCGCGGGACACATATGCGCTACGGAAATAAAGATAACATGATCTACCCGACAAAAGGAGAACAAGCGAGACATCAAAATATTAATACAATACAAGCATGTGCACACCAAAGGTAACAAATATTTTCCTTCATTTATACGGGAAATACATTGATGCCAACATCTCAGAGAAACACCAAAGATACAATCAGAAGATCTGGTAAGGAGAATCACTCCTCTACTCGGGATTTTCTTCGCCACTGCAACACTCTCACAGAGTCGCTTGGCTCGAAACCGTCTTCCAATAGCCGGTGAGCGGGGATCCACGCGTGTTATGATCGAAATCCTTGAATCCTTGGTCGTAGCAGAGACCCCCCGATCCTTCATCCGCGTAACCATTAACAGAGGAGGATGCCTGAGGTAATACATGGGTGTAACAATTCCGTCTGAAGACCCCAACTACCTCTTCTCGCAGAGATGCATCCAACATCAAAGATGACTACAACATTAAAAAGGGAAAAGAGAGGAAGCAGTGGCTGCAACCCCTCCTCTCTGGGTGACGGTACTGCACCATCCCCAACAAACACCATACGATGCCTAAAACTCGGGGAAATGAGCAGTTGGAAGGGGATGACATTTGAGGTGGGCAAGGGACGAACCGCCCGGGGAGGGGTAGAAGATGAATCATCAGGAGATGTCATCTCCACTATGCTCCCTGGCGGAGCACATGATGTCTCTTCTGGACTCCTCGATTAATCCCGGAGTCCCACCTCCACTAGGATCTTCAGCGAGACCCCGGACATCATCTCCACTATACTTCCTGGCAAATAGTGTGAAACAAGGGGTTCCACCTCCGCTAGGCCTTTCGGCAAGAAACACTACTACGTCTCCGCTATCCTCCCCGGTGGTGTCGACAACTCCTGCCGTAAACAGTGGTGGAGGAAAAGGCACTGGCATCTCGCCGCAAGGAGTCTACAAAGAGAAAGAAAGCGAAATGAATGGGGAAGGTTCACCCTTCTCCCCCTCTTTATAGTGGCCACTGCCTCTCTGTGCATTTAGTGCAGGCATGGCGTGGGAACAGCAACAGACGCCAACTCTGAAGCGTCGCATCAATTGGCATGCCTTCGCCGTGCTTGGGAACTCCCAACTCTTTATAAGTCAACTCAAGAGATTGCGTGGGATGCGGAGGCGACGGTTCGGAGGCCACCAACATTCTCCAAAAGAGAAGAGTCGTCGGGGGCCCCACAGGAGAATAAATGCAGGCCTGGTACTTGGGCTTGCAAGGTTATCTTGGGAGATTCGTACTCAGGATTAAACCCGAAACACCCCGATCTCACTACTCTCTAAGCCCTTGACGCGAAGATAAATGGACGCAAAAAGCATGCACGAGATAGTTGTTGGTGCAGATTGCACCCAAGTCAAACCTGTGTTTTGATATTGGCAAAAGGGTTCAAAAGTTAAGAGTTACTTGTTGTTTAACAAGTTTCTTGAGTGTACAAGAAAAGCCCTAGCAAAGGAATGCTAGGCACTGGCGAAGGACTGCCAGACAGGAAAAGCCCTAGCGAAGGAATGCTAGGCACTGGCGAAGGACTACCAAACAGGAAAAGCCCTAGCAAAGGAATGCTAGGCACTGGCGAAGGACTGCCAGAATGGACGAGCTCTAGCGAAGGAATGCTAGGCACTGGCAAAGGGCTGCCAGAAGAAAAGACCTAGCGAAGGGCTGCTAGGCACCAAGCGAAGGGCAGCTTGGTAACTCAAGACCTGGCGAAGGACTGCCGGGCAAAAGTCCAACTGGAGGATCCGGTTGGCACCAGGTAAATTCTCCCGAGAGGAGTAGGTGAGGACGCGTTCCCCTTGAGGGAACATTAGGTGTCGGTTCGACCTAGGGCTCCATTTTGGAGACCAAAGTCAGAACCAAGACAGCTAAGGCTGTATAAAATAATAATATAATTGTTATTTGGACTAACCCTGGATGCAGGATCGAAGGACTGAGTATCTGCAGCTCAGAGAGCCTCAAAGGAGTGAGGCAGAAGCTGAGCAGGGCGCCCCGGACGATCCGGGCGCCCCCAAGGTCAACCCAAGTCTGTAAGAACCTCAACGCGCTTCGCCCCGCTTGTCGCGGGCGCCCCGCGTGTCGCGGGCGCCCCCACTGCCAGCTGCCGAAGCGCATCCCTGCGAAGCCGAGGAGATGAGGCTTTGACCGGTCAATGCGGGCGCCCCGAGCCATCCGGGCGCCCCGGTCAAACCGGATCCCGAGGATAAGGGGATCAGACGGCGACCGAGCAACAACCGGATATGCTGCCACGTGGGGGGGCGCCCCCGTCGACCAGGGCGCCCCCAGGCCCTATATAAAGGGCCCTCGACCTCCTTCTTCAGAGCATCAATTACTGCGACGCTTCCACGCTCTTCTGCTTCCACGACACGCTCCAGAACTCTTTCAACTCGAGCTGACGACGTCCTGCTGCTCCAACACTTCGATCTACACCGGACGTCGGTAACGTAGAGCTTAATTAAGTTTACTAAGCTGATTCTGTAATACTTTTTATTGTAAACTTTCTCGAACGAATAGAATTGCCCGCAGAAAACGGTCAACGACCGTGGGCCTTGGAGTAGGAGTCGACACAGGCTCCGAACCAAGTAAAACGACCGTGTTAGCATTGTTTTTGTGTCTTATTTCCGCTGCGCACTTACTCTTTTTTAAATCCGAACGATTTGCGACATTCACCCCCCCCCTCTCGCAATTCTCGATCCAACAAGTGGTATCAGAGCGGGGAATTCAAACTTGGTGCAACCACCAGTTTGAAAATTTTTCGGATTTCTTTTGTTTTCTCTCTCATTTATTAAAATAAAAATTTTTATATATATTTTCGTTCGAGTTTTTATTTCAAGGTTGGTGCAACACCCCTTGAAATTTGTTTTTATTTATTGTTCCCGCACTACTAATCCAAGACCAAGTCTTGGAATATTTTTGTTGTTCTTTTGCTATTTCAGAAGTTAACAAATGGCCATCCAAGAAGGTTTTAGCACCGCCAGACCTCCACTTTTCAGTGGAGAAGACTTTCCTTACTGGAAAAGTCGAATGGAGGTCCACCTGAAAACTCAGGTGGACATGTGGATAATCATCCAGTCTGGACTGATGATTCCCACGAATGTTGAAGGCGTACCACAAAACTACTCAGAGTGGGACACTGCCCTTAAACGCAAGATTGAAGCTGACGCCAAAGCAACTCAGATCCTTCAATGCGGACTGACAAAAGAGGAGCTGAACCGCGTAGGCCCATTCAACAGTGCCAAGGAGCTATGGGCTAAACTGATCGAGCTCCACGAAGGAACGTCAGATATGAGGATCAGCAAACGGGATCTGCTACTGAACAAGCTCTTCACTATCAAAATGGCAGATAACGAGACAGCAGCCTAGCTCCACGCTAGAATCCAAGAACTGATGAACGGTCTTCACGCAATAGGTCACCAGGTTCAAAACCGTGATCTTATAAGGTATGCCCTAAATGCGTTCCCTAGGACCACCTTGTGGGCATCTATGGTAGATGCATACAAGGTCTCTAGGGATCTTTCAAAAATTAAGTTAGATGAGTTATTTTCTGAACTTGAGCTGCATGAACAGACTAACTGCAATTTGGTCGAGAAAAGTATAGCCTTCTTTACAGGGAAAACAGGAAAGACGACCAAGAAGAAAACTCAAGTTGAACCTGAATCTACCTCAGATTCAGAAACAGAAGATCAAGAAGAAGATCAATCTGAACTGGTCCGGCTAGCTCGAAGCTACTACAAAAAGTTGAAGAACCAAACCAACACACGGAGAACAAGCCGAAGAAAGGACGGACAAGCTGAACCGGCAACTGACAAACAAAAGCCCAACGTAACCTGCTACGAATGCAAGAAGAAGGGCCACTACAAGACTGAATGTCCAAGTCTAAAGGAGTCCAAAAAGACCAGAAAGAAGAAGGCACTCCAAGCAACCTGGGACGAGTCTTCCTCAGAAGAAGAAGAAGAAGCACCCCAGTCCAATCTTCTAGCCCTGACCGCTTCAGATCAAATCGAGACTGACTCAGACTCGGACCGAGACGACGGCAAGCTGACATTCTCCGACGACGGCGAAATAAGGGTAACGGGTTTTTCAAAATTGCAATTGAATTCGCTTATTTCCTATCTATCCCGAGATTTGGCGAAAGCCAAACTCCGAATCGAGTCCCTCTGACAGGAAGTAAAACTCCTGAAAGAGGGAGCTGATTCTAAATCCTTAACTGAGAAACTTCAGGAAGGAACCCCTGATCAAGTTGAAAAACTTGAATCAGAGAATTCCTCCCTAAAAACTCAAGTTAAGGACTTAAGAACAACTTTAGAACGATTCACTTCTGGTTCCAAGAATCTTGATATGATTCTGGGAAAACAGAAGTCTGTTCTAAACCGATCCGGACTTGGCTATAGAACCAAATCTCAGCAAAGATCTTACTTTGCTGTACTGAACCAGTCAAGACCTAAGGTTCAGGCATGGGTGCCAAAACTGTGCCTGACTAAACCAACTGGTTCAAATCAATTTTGGATCCCCAAGGACAAGATTCACATCTTGCCTAACCCATACAGAGGATTTAGTCCAGGGGGAGCCAAAATCAAAACAATTTTTATAATTAGATAATTTTTTTTAATTGATTGATTGTTTGTTTATTTAATTTTTTTTTGCAAATTGTCATGCTTAGATTTAAGGAATACTTAGATTTAAGGACGAAATTACTTGAAACTTGAAAACATAGTATTGGGAGGAGGTGAGATGATAGTACGTTGGGGAAACCAACTCTAATAAGATCAAGTCTACTTGGTCTCTTTAGACTGGTGAAACCAGCCGAAGCTACCGATCCAAGACCCAAGCTAGTTAGACCAGAAAATGACTTAATTTAATTTGAAAAT
Organism: Boesenbergia rotunda; assembly: GCA_024364735.1. Lineage (NCBI taxonomy): Eukaryota > Viridiplantae > Streptophyta > Magnoliopsida > Zingiberales > Zingiberaceae > Boesenbergia > Boesenbergia rotunda. The sequence goes on from JAGFNQ010001376.1 coordinate 254,096, forward strand.
GAAATTTCATTAAAAGGCTTTGTCAAGGAAAGGGTGGATGATCCCATAAGGCTACGGCCAAAGAAGGCCTAGTGCCTCGCCAAGACCTGGAAGCCAATTTCTGAAATTTAAATTCAAATTATCTTTTGTCAAATTCGAATCTAACTCAAATTTCAAATAATTATAGATTCTAATCTGTTTTCAAAACTTCTATTTTTTAAACTTATTCTGTTTCAAAAATCACTTAATCAGTGTTCAAAATTTCTGCTTTCTAAACTTATTTTTTTTCAAATCTGTTATCAAAATTAAATAACTTTTTCGAAAATAAATTGAAACTCCTTTTTAAAATTTTTACCCTCAAACCTGTCTCACAAAAACCTTAAGGTTAATGTGTTTGAAAACCCTAGATTCAGTGAGACAGGAAAATTAAGTTCAAATTAAACCACCTTGCTTGCGCTTTCATAATCATGGTCAAACTATGGTTAACATAGTCAAACTATGATTAACATAGTCAAACATGGTCAAACACAGTCAAACGAAGTCAAACAGTCAAACCTGGTCAAAACGTTCAAAAGGCTGCTACCTAGGGCGCCCTGACCGTCTCGGGCGCCCCCAACTGCACAAAGTCAAAGGCTGCTGAAAGCAGTCCATGAGGGCGCCCGTAACCTGTCGGGCGCCCCCGACAACACTGACAACGTACCAGCTCCAGTCAAAGCAGCAAAAGCTGCATTTGACCGACTTGACAAGGGCGCCCGTGACCTGTCGGGCGCCCCTATGCGCTTCTGTCCCCCACGCTGATTAAAGCAGTCAAAAGGCTGCAATCAACTACCTTTGACCAGGGCGCCCGTGACCTGTCGGGCACCCCCATCGACAAACCTGTCGTCCACGCCAGTCAAAGCAGCAAAAGCTGCAGTTGACCTGCCTTGATCAGGGCGCCCGTGACCTCTCGGGCGCCCCCACAGAACTTTTTCACTGCCCTAGGCAGCCGTGACCTGTTGAGGGCGCCCGGAACCTCCCGGGCGCCCCCCATAAAACCCCTATAAAAGGGACCCGAGTCTCCTTCTCCTCCCACACCACATCTCACACTTCTTCTTCCCCTTGCCTCATTCTTGTGGATCAAGTGAACCCTAAAGCTTCCCTTGCCTCAACCATGCCTCCAAGGTATGAAATTTACTTTGGGTACTTAATTTTTGTTATTTTTCTTCCCTTAATTGCAAATTCTAAGTCAATCATGCCTCTTTCTATAATCTAAGTTCTTATTCTCAATTTGCTTACTTTCTTCTCAACTAGAAAACGCCGAGCAGTTCAGTCGAACCCCGGTAACGAGCCCAGTCCCGACCCTAGGTTTCCAAACCTAGAACTTTGTAACAAATTCGCCCGAACCACCTACGTTCTGATTAAGACGAGTTACCTTAACCGTCAATTCTTTACCCAATCCTGTCCAATTGCAATGTCCGCAATTAACTTCTATCAACTGGATAACCTCGTATTCTGCACACATCCGATCAACAACACCTTATGTGCAGAATTCTATAACAACATAGTTAGGCAAGACCAATTGAGATTCGTCACTACCGTTCAAGGAATGCCCTTGAGCATCACTCCTACCCTACTGAACCGATTTCTTGGACTCCGATCATCTCAGTCCATCTTCTGTTGCTACCCTCCAAGGAACCTGCCTTTCGATGCCCCCTACTCTCATATTGACCTGAACACCTTATACAACTATTTCTTTAGGGAGGCCATGGACCCTGCAAGAGGACAGTTCAACTCCACCCGACTCCCAATTCAGGACTACGCTCTCTATAGAGTGATTGTCCGTTGCATCCTTCCTCTATCTACTAGGGACATAGCCACCATGAGACCCTTTCACACTTTTCTCCTCTATGCCTTTATCCACCATCTGGACATAGATATAGACCTTCACCTCTTCCACTGTATCCTACATGCCTCTAGTGTGTCCACTCAGGGACGGGTCCGCACCCCCTTCTGCCACGTCATCACCTCGATCCTCCACCATCATGGCCAAAACATCGCTGACGGCGAGATTACCACGATGACCGACTTCGACGAGATAGGATTTAGGAACTTTTCCTTAGCCGGTATAGATATCTCGGGCACCGGGGTTCTGACTTGGAGACGCCGACCAGCCGCACAGGACATTGCCGACGAGGAGGTTGAGGTCGACGTTGCCGACTTAGCAGCAGAGTTAGCTCAGCCCGATCCTCCGACACTCTACGAGCGAGTATCCCTCCTTGAGACACAGGTTCAGTCCCTCCGGGAGGAATCGGAGGCTTACCACCTTGAGCAGTTGGAAACTAATCAGGGCTACTATACCGAGTATATGAGCGCGTTTGCAGCAGAGAGGGAGGAAAGAAACGCCCAGTATGAGGAGATGATGACCATGTTTAGATCCTGGCATCCAGGCTCCCCTGATCAGCCTGGTCCCTCTTCCTAGATGACTTGGACGTGTACCTATTTGACTATCCCTACTGAGTAGGGTTGACTTCTGTTGACTTGTACTAGACTTCTGTTTGACTTATGCTTATCTTAGCTTGGCTTGTTTATTTCTGACTTGATTAAGTTAGGATTATGCTTAGTAGAGTAGAATCATTTTTGGCTTCTGCTTTAAATGAAAATATCTTAATTGATTTTAAAATGTTTTCTTTGTTAAAAATGTTGTACTTTGATTTTAAAAGTCTTTTTAATCTTCTTCGAAATGGACTTAGCCTAGGCTCTAACCCTAGAATTGCATGCACCTATAGATCTAGAAGCCAGCATCTCACAAGCACCTTAGGGTACTTTGAGTGATAACCTAGAAAGGGTTGAGATGCTTAGGTCTTTGCCTTAACTCAAGATGCTTTAAGTCAGTGCATCTGCAGAAGTTGGGGCACTAAATACAAACTGAACAGAAATCAGGTTAAGTGTTAAGTTTAGACAAATCTAACTTGAACAGCTCACTTAACTTGACTAACCCTAGCAAAAGCTACTGTTTATAACAGTTAGTAAGTAGCTAATTGGGTTAGACAGGTCCCTAAAGAGTTAACCAGACTTAGGTTCCAGTTTGATTCAGTACAGCAAAATGATTTAATTATTGCAAATATTTTTCTGCATTTTTTTTATATATGACAAAGGGGGAGAGTTGGAAAGGAAAGAGGGAAACCAAAAAAAAAAGTTTTTTTTCAAATTTTTTCCTTTATTCAAAAAGTTTAACCTCAAAGTTAGAAGCTTAAATTTATCCTGTAAAAATTTCTAAACTCTGAATTATTTCTAAGCTTAGTTTTTGTTGCTTAAAATTTCTAACTCTGAAGTGTTATTAATTTTTGCTCAAATTATTTTTTGAAATTTTTTTCTAAATCTAAAAATCTTCCTAAAGTCTGAAAATTTTCTAAGTTTGAAGTTTTTCCAAAACTGAAAATTTTCTAAGTGTGAAATTTTTCCAAAACTGAAAATTTTCTAAGTCTGAAGTTTTTCCAAAACTGAAAATTTTCTAAAGTCTGAAATGTTTCTAAAACTGGAAATTTGTCTAAAGTTTTCTAAGCCTTCCAAACTTAGAACATCTTTTCGAAAAACTTAGCAGATTTCCCAACTTATTATCAAAACATGAAATCTTCTAAGTACTTAACTCACATCACCTATTTTTGAAAAACCTAGGGGGAGATTTCTTCCAGGGGGAGGGAATCTAACTTAGGATTTCAATTTCAGCATTTTTTTTCTTCCCTTAACTCTTTGAACTAGGTTGCCATATATCAAAAAGGGGGAGATTGTTGGTGCAGATTGCACCCAAGTCAAACCTGTGTTTTGATATTGGCAAAAGGGTTCAAAAGTTAAGGGTTACTTGTTGTTTAACAAGTTTCTTGAGTGTACAGGAAAAGCCCTAGCAAAGGAATGCTAGGCACTGGCGAAGGACTGCCAGACAGGAAAAGCCCTAGCGAAGGAATGCTAGGCACTGGCGAAGGACTGCCAGACAGGAAAAGCCCTAGCAAAGGAATGCTAGGCACTGGCGAAGGACTGCCAGAATGGACGAGCCCTAGCGAAGGAATGCTAGGCACTGGCGAAGGGCTGCCAGAAGAAAAGACCTAGCGAAGGGCTGCTAGGCACCAAGCGAAGGGCAGCTTGGTAACTCAAGACCTGGCGAAGGACTGCCGGGCAAAAGTCCAACTGGAGGATCCGGTTGGCACCAGGTAAATTCTCCCGAGAGGAGTAGGTGAGGACGCGTTCCCCTTGAGGGAACATTAGGCGTCGGTTCGACCTAGGGCTCCATTTTGGAGACCAAAGTCAGAACCAAGACAGCTAAGGCTGTATAAAATAATAATATAATTGTTATTTGGACTAACCCTGGATGCAGGATCGAAGGACTGAGTATCTGCAGCTCAGAGAGCCTCAAAGGAGTGAGGCAGAAGCTGAGCAGGGCGCCCCGGACGATCCGGGCGCCCCCAAGGTCAACCCAAGTCTGTAAGAACCTCAACGCGCTTCGCCCCGCTTGTTGCGGGCGCCCCCACTGCCAGCTGCCGAAGCGCATCCCTGCGAAGCCGAGGAGATGAGGCTTTGACCGGTCAATGCGGGCGCCCCGAGCCATCCGGGCGCCCCGGTCAAACCGGATCCCGAGGATAAGGGGATCAGACGGCGACCGAGCAACAACCGGATATGCTGCCACGTGGGGGGGCGCCCCCGTCGACCAGGGCACCCCCAGGCCCTATATAAAGGGCCCTCGACCTCCTTCTTCAGAGCATCAATTACTGCGACGCTTCCACACTCTTCTGCTTCCACGACACGCTCCAGAACTCTTTCAACTCGAGCTGACGATGTCCTGCTGCTCCAACACTTCGATCTACACCGGACGTCGGTAACGAAGAGCTTAATTAAGTTTACTAAGCTGATTCTGTAATACTTTTTATTGTAAACTTTCTCGAACGTATAGAATTGCCCGCAGAAAACGGTCAACGACTGTGGGCCTTGGAGTAGGAGTCGACACAGGCTCCGAACCAAGTAAAACGACCGTGTTAGCATTGTTTTTGTGTCTTATTTCCGCTGCGCACTTACTCTTTTTTAAATCCGAACGATTTGCGACATTCACCCCCCCCCTCTCTCGCAATTCTCGATCCAACAATAGTAAGGTAAAGAAATATGATCATTTTAATCGAAATTGATATAGCAGGGCCAAGCTCCCTGGTAAACACATGATCCTACGACTCTTGGTCCTCGGGAAGGAGTTCCATCCAAACTCGGTCGGCACTCATAAACTTGGGTCCGCATCTAGAGGCAGAAACTGAGACTTCTTCAACTGGTCAATGGCCCCGTGGAAGCCTTCCTTCAAGCGCTTCATTACTTGGTCAGCGATGATAGCATCAAATTCATCCGATTCCAGGAACTTGGCCTTGAAGTCCGCCTCGACCTCTCTATTGCTCGAGGTATCAGCCACCCGAAGGGCGCGCAACTCGGCCTCGGCAGCCTCCTTGGTGCGCTTCAGCTGCTCCATCTCAGCGGGCATTCTATCTTGTTCTGCCAGGGCCTCCCTAAGTCTGTCTGACGCAACCCATACCTCCGATCGAGCCTAGGCCAGGTCATCCTCGAAGACAGACAAGCGATCAGTCGCCATCATACGGTCGGACTCCTTCTGGTTGAGCTGCTGCACTTGATTATGAACGTGCACGTTCAATCTCTCGTTCAAGGCCGCCATAGCCTGATATTGCCCGATAACTTTTTCTCTCTCATCTGGAGTTGATCACACTCCTGCGTCACCTGGAGCAGGCCCTTGGTAAGGGCCACCGCCCGCTCGGAGGCCAACTGTTCCCGATGCCGGGAACCATGTAGGGCGGACTCCTTGGCCATCAAAGTATTCAACAGAGGCTCCACCTTTGCCCGTAGAGCCTGGGTGACCCCCACTTGCATAAGTCCCGCCCGATGCTCGTGGTCAGCCGTAGCCTTTGCTCTCAGGGCCCGGCAGGTCAAGGCTTCAATTTGAGGCCAGGCGTACAAGCAACGGCCGACCATTAAGCAGTCTTCAACCGCTTGTCATTGCACCAAGGAATTATAAAACCTACCAGAACACGTCCTATGCAATAGTAGCACACACCTTTAGAAGGGTCTCACGGAGGTTCGTCAGAGGCCCTGTAGAGACACATACGACCTCTCCTCCTTGAGACCTCGAGAGGCCGGCCTGGCCCTCAGAAGGCAACGAGCCCCTGCGCGGAGGAAGTAGCTAGACAGTAGGAGCCCCATGAAGCAGTGTAGAGGGGCCAGAATTATCCTCCTCAGAGCTAGAAGTCCCCTCATATAAGAGCCCCTCGGAAGGGACCTCCTTCAATTGCACTGGGGGAAAAGATTGCATGGAAGCCTCCAATGCTGCATCTAGTCTCTTTTGAAGGCGGTCGAGTTTCATCCAGTATTGGGTACGCAATACCTCCTTACCCTTTGGAGCCTCGGCCGGGTCAATTAAGGGAGAGCCGAGGGCCGGGATGCCCGCTTTCGGAACTGCGGCCGGCGGTATGGGGGAAGATACGAGAACAGATGCCCCACCCTCGGAAGGAGAGACAACCTCCTCAGGGACAGAAGGAAGAGGGCTGGGGCTACCAGAGCCCAGCCTTATCCATCTGGGGCCCGAGCCCTCCGGAATTCGCCTCTTCTACCGACCAGTGAATTGGACTGTTGGGGGAGCCATAGGGGGGAGGACCCCTCATTGACCCCCTCTGGACGAACAGCAACCGCGGGAGAGTCACCCCCCCCCCCTCGAAGGAGGATCCGCCTGAGGGTCAACCGACGGGTCGGAAAGCCCTTGGTTCACTATAGGCGGGGGTGCAACAGTAGCCTCTGCTCTCCCGGGCAAAGCATGCCCGCGGGACGATTCAGCGGTCCCCTCCGAGGACTCGGCAGGCACAGGGGTTACATCCGGAACAGCCGCGGGAGGAGTCAGCGCCTCCTTGTTGGCCTCCTCCCACTTGATGAGTCGACCGATCACCCTAGAGAACATGACTTCCTCTGCAATAGCCAGACAAGGAAACATCAGTTAGAACTAACGGGCATTGATGAAAAAGACGAACATACCGAGGTTGGGGCTGATTCGGGTCACTTTGGGGCTAAGGCCCGTCCGGTACATGAGCTCCTCACTCTGTACCAGTCCCAGGCCACTGAACTCCATGTCGGAGAGTACGTTCCTAGCACGCTGGTACGCAGGACTCTGGAGAAACTCCCCTAGAAAGGGAGGAGTCGGTAGAGCCTCTATCTAACGAAGAGGACTGAAGGGCAACACAGACAGTTGGATGAAGAAAAACTTCTCCTTCCACCCTTTGTGTGAGGAAGGGAACCCTCCTAAGAACCTATGGCCCGGACGCACCGAAAAGCTAAAGACCCCTCGGGAGCCAATCGGGACGAAGAAAGAATGAAAGAGAAGAGGAGTCAAGGGGAGGTCGAAGAGCTTGAAGATAATATACGCCCCCCCATCTGAGCAAAGGCATTGGGAGCCATCTGGTGAAGGGGGATATCGAAATAGAAGGATATATTCATAAAGAAAGGGGGAATGGGAAAACGAAGCCCTGACTCTACTTGCCCCAAGAAGAAGGTGTTGGATCGGAGAAAATTGATAGAGGGGGGAGGGGTGAATATCGATATAGAAATTTTTTGGAAAATTAGAGCGATTACGCAGCGGAAAATAATAAAACAATCGCTAACACAAGTTGGTTTTACTTGGTTCGGAGTCGCGGTCGGCTCCTACTCCAAGGCCCACGGTCCTTGACCGTTTACGTTGGGCAATTCTATATTCGTTAAAAATCTTTTACAGGTTGAGTACAGATATAGAACTGAAATTTAAAGTACAACACTTTTCGTAATTAAAAATTACCGACGCCCAAGGTGGATGGAAATTTGGAGCAGAGGGTCGGCGGCGGCGATGGAATCGCGAAGTCGAAGCTTGTCGAAGCGTAGCGCTTGAATGAAAGTGTTTGGTGCGATGTGAGCGAGATTGTCGAAGCCTTAGGGGTGAACCCCTATTTATAGCAGCCATAGGGGTGCCTGTATCGATGGGGCACCTGACACGTGGCCTCTCCTGCGAGAACTCCTATCCGCAGGCTCGGTCAGCGCTTATCCCCTTCATTGAGGCGCCTGAGCTGACTTGGTCCAGAGGCTTCGTGGCAGTTTGCTTCGATGGTTTTGTTTTTGCCTTGAACTGGGGCGCCCGTATCCATCCGGGCGCCTAGCCCAGTGAGGCGCCTCACTCCATTGAGGCGCCTGAGCTGCAGAGACAACGTTCCTTCGTTCCCTGCAACCAAAGTTAGTTCCAAAACACAAGAAGCAAATATGTTAGACATTATTTACAGCCTAAGCTGTCTTGGTTCTGACTTTGGGTCTCACAAATGGAACCCTAGGTCAAACCGATGCCTAATGTTCCCTCCTACGGGGAATGCATCCTCACCTACTCCTCTCGGGAGAATTTACCTTTTGCCAACCGGCTCCTCCGGTTGGACTTTTGCCCAATCCTTCGATCAGGTCTTCGTGCCCAGTCTGCGACAAGGACTTCTTGCCCAACTTCTGGTCAGGTCTTCGATACCCAGCCCTTTGCCAGGACTTCTTACCCAGTCCTCGACCAGGACTTCGGTGCCCAGCCCTTTGCCAGAACTTCTTGCCCAGCCCTTTGCCAGGACTTCTTGCCTAGTGTACCTAGGACTTTCCTGCACACTTAGTAAGCTTGTTAGATCACAACACAACCTTAACTTCTGAACCCTTTGCCATTATCAAAACACAGGTTTGGCTTTGGTGCTTCCGGCACCAACAAAAGGTAGAAAAGCCTACGAGAGGCTCCACTGGCATTTGGTCTACCCTGGGGATAACCACCGCCATCTCAGACGGGATGCCAAAGGCCTCAGTGGCCACCTGCAAAGCCTCTGGTCTCACTCTCGAAGAAGCAGACTTGTTCCACTCCGCTCGGTAACCTTCCATGGTTCCTAAGAGAAAAGACAAGGAAGAGGCAGACTACATACGTTCAAAAGAGGCCTTAGAGAAGAGGAGGGAGACGAGGTGCACTCAGCCACGGAGCCAGATGTTGGTCGAACGTCTTCGCCTTCCCTTCTTATACAGAGGAAGTTGCCTGCATGAATGCAATAGGGGCACGACACGAAACTGCCACATCGAGGTAGCACCAGAGAGCATTCATCTGACAGGAGCAAGTTATAGCGTCGCACGCAGTAAGAGGTCGTGAAGAGAGCCATTGATGCACGTGGCGATAGGGCTTCGCAAAAGGACCTTGTCGCCATCAAAGAGCATCATGCGCCTTTATAACGGATGAACAGGTGTCCTTGCTGTACCCGGAATGTCATAGAAACCTTATGGGAAGGACAAAACCGAAAAGGGAATTTCCTAGGGACCCGGAGCAACCTCTACAATCCTAGGACCCCGTATAACTACTAAGGGAGCAGTAACGGGTGCAAGGACCCACTGGGATACAGATTCTTCACCACTACACTAGTCCGATCAGTCAGCCGCACCTCCTTCGATCAGTCTTGAAGGGAGGGACTTGTGATTGGTTGAATAGCCCGTGGCGGGCATGTGCGATGAAGAAGTTGCGTGGCAAGATGTGATGAGTCTGAGCGACTCCCCTTTCAGAGCAATCGAGACACTCTCGGGAAGAGGAGCCTCCAGGGCCCCTCCAGCGGTAAACACGCCCTGAAAGATCGGATCAGAAAACCCCTCCCGGGATCACCCCGGGAAGTTGGGTCCCGAGACCACCTCGGGGAAGTAGAGCGCCCGCGATCGCCCGGGCCAGAAGGCTCCGAGATCACCTCGGGGAAGCGAAGCCCAAACTACCTTCGACCTTAAGTAACGGTCCCCCTTCCATCGCAGATCTATGGATAAGCATCCCTACTATCATGGAGATATCATGATCCTTAAATGCCGCAACGGGTTGAGACACGTAATGACGGTGTGGATCGTTTCAAAGGCTATCCAGTAACCGCCAAAGGGGGGAGGGGACGTGGCATAGATCATGGGGACGCGCTAAGACAACCGCCACAGGTATAAAAGGTAGTCCAACCCCTCCGGTAAAGGGGGTCACACACTCTCTACTACTTATACATTTTTCTGTCTTCTATTTTTCTCCATCGAGGCACTGACTTGAGAATCGGAGTGGGCTCCACCGGATAACCTCCGGCGTGTTCCCCTAACACTCGTGTTGATATCGCAGGGCGCAAAGTTCTTCCCCTCCTGTTAGCATCCACGTAGGCTGAACCTCGGTGACTGACCATCGACGTCGATTCCTTCTGGAACAATAACAATAATAACAATTAAGAAATATTCTAGTTTGAGAGCCCCTTGTGAGCAATGTACCTGATTTTTTATAAAAGTGATGTACCCATAAAGATCATGGGGAGATGAAAAAGAGATCGTAGGACAGCGGAGAGGAGATGATGAGTGAGTGGGAATCATGCCCATGTCTTCTTATGTCAGGTTGAATTGACTCGACAACTCGACGGCTCGGCAAGTTGAATCGGCTTGAAAGTTGGACAGGCTCAGAATATCAGATACTGCCACATAACCACTGCATTGACCAAGTCCCAGAGCATGCCGCTTAGACTCCTTGTTGACTAGGTCAAGGGCTTGTCATGTGGACCCTTACCTTCACATAACAAACATCGATCCTTTACAAGTGTAGTCGATAGAGGATGTAAGTCGACTGATTAAATAGGTATTTTGTATGGCTGTCAAGGTAGAGGTAAAAGTGAGGACCATAATATATATTCAAACATGGAATACATATGATTAAACCTGGTATGAAAATAATGAGTCAAAGCTTGTTGACGCTTAGGAGAGATCCCAATCCATGATTGAGTCATAGTTAGGGGAATAAGTGGTGCTTCCGTCCCTAACAGAGAAAATATTTAATTTATGATTATGTCTAAGTCAGGAGAGTATAATAAACTCTATGTCATGACTATCAAGTACCCATGGAGTTAGAAAGTTAATAACTCAATCCATGACTATGTCCGAGTTGGGAAAGTATAACTATAATAAGTTTGATCTCGCGACTCCCGAATACGCATGGAGTCGAAGAGAGGATGACTTGATCTGTTACTATGTTTGAGTCGGGAGAAAATAATGAGCTCGGTCTCATGATTTTCGAGTACCTGTGGAGTTGGAAAGAGAATAACTCAATCCGTGATCATGTCTAAGTCGGGAGAGAACAGTGAGCTCGGTCTCATGACTCCCGAATACTCGTAGAGTCAAAGAGAGAATAACTTGATCTGCAACTATGTCTGAGTTGGGAGAGAATAGTGACCTTGGCCTCACAACTCCCAAATACCCTTAGAGTCGGAGAGAGTAGCTCGATTCGCAACTATATCCGAGCCGGGAGAAAGTGAACTTGGTTCCACAACTCCTGAGTACCCATGGAGTCGAAGCGAGAATGGATCGATCCGTGACTATATTTGAGTTGGGAGAGAAAAGTAAGCTCGATTTCACAACTCTCAGTATTCGTAGAGGAGAGAGAATAGCTCGATATGCGACTATGTTCAAGTCAAGAAAGAATAGTAAGCTCGATCCACTACAACAAAATTGCTTTAAAACAACACCATAAAGTCAATGATTTTAAGATCAATCGTTGTTAATTTGGTAAAAGAAAATATTTTTTTTGACAAAATCATTGTCTATGAGCAAACAAATAGCACGAAAGATAATAATTTTACACTATTCATTATCGTTTAGTACAATGATTTTTTATCAACAACACATTTCACAATGGTTTTCCAAAACTATTATCTTTTAGAAATTTTTTTATTATCTTAACAACAGTTGGGATAATGGTTAAATGAACCGTTGCCAAGGAGAATATTTTCACAACGCCTAGAATAACGATGCATAAACCATTGTCATCGTGATAATAAGACAACAGTTTTAAATCGTTGTAAATGAAATTCGAAGCGTTGTGTTTTTCCCGACTGAAAACTCGTGCCAAAAACACAAGTGCGAAAATCCTAATTTTATACTTGATCCCAAACCCACAACCCAAAAGCACAAAGTCTTCATCTTCATCCAAAAACTCTTAATGGTGTGATCCAAAAACCCTTCCTCCGCCGGTGTGATCCCAAAGCGTCATCTTCAAGATGCAATCCCAAAGCCTTCGTCTTCTCTATTTTGTCTTCACGGTTCACTCTCTAGGAAGCCCTACATCTCGTTCTTCCTCTAGGAAGAAGATCTTGGGGAACTAGACTTGTGTTTCACCAATTCCCTATCAAGGTTTTGGTGAGTGATGCTCCCTCTAGGAAGAAGATCCACGACTTGTGTTCTCGTTGGTGAGTAATGCTCCCGAAACTTTTTTTTTGTAAATGTCAAGGTTTCGTAGGATTGAAGTTTTTCCTTTTGATACGTGCACATTTCTTTGGTATTCTAATTTATCGCTTCCTCCTTAGATTTTGTTCTTTTATGTTATCGTTTATTAAGTTCAGTTTCCTAGTGAACTATGTGAACACTCATTTTGATGTTCCCTAGCTTTTTTTCTCTACCATTATATAATGATTTTTAGTTCTCTGACGAATTTTTGTTAGATGTATTTTAGTTATTACAGTATTTTTCGATATCAATATGATTTTGCTAATCAAAATTTGTTGAACTTGAGCATCCTCTGAACTTTCAAAAAAGGAGGATAAGTTTGAAATTCCATATAAACCATTGTTTGATCTTACCTGTTAAGTTATAGAACGTACTGTGCTATAGTTCTTCTGGATATATTTAAAAAGCACAAGGGCAAAATATCCATCAAGGTAATCATTGTTGCATAATTTCTTTCCTCTTGTAATATTATTTTCTAATCTCATAGTTGTGTTACTATTCCATCACTTACATACTTCTTATTCCATCTCATATTTGTGTAGTATTATTAACTAATTAATTATAAATTAAAAAAATAAGATCCACAACTATATTATAAACTATATAATATGGCTAACTTTTTAGAAATTATATTGAATTAGCTTTAAAATATACATATGTATATTTGACATTAAATTTAATTAGCTTTAAAATGTATGCATGTATATTTTGGCATTAACGGTAAATTAGTTCGTTTCTTATATTAGGGTCAAACATAAAAAGATATTTATCATTTTCCATTAAAATCATTTATGAAATAGTTATATATCCTTTATTCTTGTAAAAGTTTTGATGTTAATGATTATTATGATTTAGTTGTGTTAGCTACAATACTACAATAATATTAATTATCTATTGGTGCTAAGTATTATGAAGATTTATGTTGGTGCAATCGATCTAATTTTAATCAGTACGATCATGAGTTTTGATGTGTGTATAAATATAATTAAGTTAGGTTTTCATATTAGTTTGATAGGTGTTTGAGTCATGCAGGACTTGGTCGAACATACATATGGGAAATCTCATCTTGGTGCTCGGGTACTTAAGTCAGTAAAGGATGACACATCCGAGGGATCGCCAAACGAAGAGTAACGGAGTGGAGTCGAGGGCTTGGATGCATCCGAGGGACGAGAGCCAAAGAAAGAAAGCTTCAAAGGGTGACTCCGGAGAGGATGAGTGTGAGTGTATAAAAGGTTCAGTCGACTGGTAGGGACACCAGTCGACTGAACCTTCTGTGAGGTTCAAACAGTAAGATCAGTCGACTGGTCTCGGTGGCAGTCGACTAGTCTGTTCGAAAACTAGTCGTTGGTTGAGCACCAGTCGATTGGTCCTGTGGCAATTGATTGGTGTCGAGACTGAGCTGTTTTGTTAACAGCTCTCTCCTCTATTTAAAGAGAGGCTTTGAGACTTGAAAAATATTAGCTCTTAAGTGAGAAACTTTCTTGATCAAGTGCTCAAGCTCCCTAAACTCAACTCTTCTTCCTAACCCTAACTCCCAATCTTGTAAAGGGGAAGAGTGTGTTGTGAGAGGTTATTTTCTACCGAGAAGGAGAAAGCACTAACCGGAGATTGCTGGGGATTAGTCCACCGAAGGATCGCGGATTCATCCACCTCAAGGACACACCGTGGAATAGGAGCAAGCAATCTCTGAACCACATAAAAGGTTAAGTGATAGCATTATTTCTAATTGCTTAGTTTGCATTTTCGCTTGCGCACTAACCTTGCAGGAAGAGCAAAGCAAATTGGACAAAAAGTTATTCACTCCCCCCTCTAGCTGGTCCATCGGTCCCAACAGTTTATTTCATTGTTAATTGATTTTTTTATGCACTAGAATGGATTAAGAATGGATGTATAAGGATAGATTATCATGCGAGTATATGGCTTATGACTGGAGTAGAGTCCTTCTTGCAATTTGCAGTGTAAAATTCTGGTAATTCTAAATGCAATATCTTATCTATATGCCAAGTGTGGTAATTTAAGAAAGAACAGTATTGACGTCATAAGGACTCATTTAAAAAGTAATGATATAGATTTAACATACGTACTGTGGATATGACACGGAGAAAAATCATCATTTGGCAACTCAATGAATAATAGTGAACAAGCCCAACAAGGTGAACAAAGTTTCTTTGATGAGAACTTTGTAGATATAATAAATGTGACATATAAATATAATGAGAATCTGGTTTTAGGTTCCTTTGCCTAACCCTAAGTTTTTCACGACCTGTTGGAACTTTCTCACTAAGTGTTCGGTCAACCCTTGACCAACTTGGACTTTCGCTTGTCTAGTTCCCAACTAGGTCTTCTCTCATATCAAGTATTTAGCTCCCAGCTAACCCACCTTGGTCTTAACCTAGTTCTCAACTAGGTTTACCTAGTCCCACTAGGACTTCACTCATGCCGAGTGTTTAACTCCCAGCTAGCCCACCTTGGACTTAACCTAGTTCCCATCTAGGTTTGCCTAGTTCCACTAGGAGTTTACTCATGCCAAGTGTTTTGTTCCCAGCTAACCTACTTTGGACTTAACCTAGTTCCCAACTAGGTCTGCCTAGCCCTGCTAGGTCTTTGCTTGTGTCAAGTGTTTAGCTCTCTGTTAACACACCTTGGTCTTAATCCAGTTCTCAACTAGGTTTGATTTGTTCCACTAGGACTTTCCTTATACCTAACCTTCGAGTTAGGACTTTGTCAATCAAGTCTCTGGTCAACCTTGACTCACTTGACTTGTCATGCACACATTATCTAAACATCATTGTCAAATATCAAAACTCAAGCTCAAGCCAACTCGAGCTTAGTCAAATTGGTCAACCTTGACCCGAAGATGATTGCATCAACAATCTAGTGTGTAGACATCTAGAGATGTAATAGTTGTGTGATCCTTTGGTTATATATATATATATATATATATATATATATATATATATATATATATATATATATATATATATATATATATATATAGACACACACACACAAAGAGAGTGTCGAGGATGCAACCATTGAATAAATAGATCAAGAGGAAGGTGTTCCAATACATAATATTCGCACATGGCATTTTGTCGAGCACCTCTTGTGCCCTATCAATGGCGCCACCATTAGAGAAGAGGTTGATGAACTAGTTCTGAAGGACAAAAATGGAAGGGACGTATGTAGAGAATAAATCTTAAGTTGAGAGATCTTCATGAACAATCTTAATCTCTATTCAACTCTTAAGAAATAATAAGCATGATGATTAACCAAAGTTGCGGAAGCGTACCGGAATCCATTGCTTGCAATCGATCCTCGGAGATGATCTTCAATCTGCAGATTTCCTTAGGTTTCCGAAGAGTTTTGTCGATGGGAAACAAAACAAAAGCATCGTCTGCAAACTGGGACCATAACCTCCTATTTATAGAATCCAAAGGTTGCCTTTTTCTAATTTGGCCCCTCAACAAATTAGAATTAGCACATGGTATCCACAATGTTTTATTCATAACAATTAAGCCCTTAAGTCAAATTACATAATTCCAAAATTTAGATCACAATATTTTTGACTTATTTAATTGATGACATACAACATTTATAATTTACAATTATGACCCTAAAATTCTAACAATCTCCCACTGGGTCATATGCGTAAACTTATAAATGTGTTAACCTTAGTGAGCTCAAAACTTTTGTCATCATAATCATAGGGCTTCCTTAACAATCTCGTCCATTAATTATATAGACATAGGATCAATGCAGTCTTCGTTGTATCTTTCACAACTAAACCATCAATGGTCACATATATCAATACAATTAAATGACATAGATCAATTATGAATTTGTGACATGAAAATTACATGCAAGGTGATCTATTCATGTCAATTTTCAACTGGTCCTCCTTAACCAAAGTGAGATCAAAACTTTAACTTTAGTTATACAAAGTGAATGAAGTAAACATTAAACTTTATATCTGATCAGAAAGTCTCTAAATACATAAGTTTCAGAGACACAACCAAACATATATAGAAAACAATTATAGTACAAACTCCCACTGAATCTAAATTTTACCAAACTGAATAACACCCATATGAGTGGTATGCTCATAAAAGACATTGGGTGGTAGTCCTTTCGTCAAAGGATCTGCTATCATGGAGTTTGTACCTATGTGTTCTATTAAAATCTGTCCACTTTGTACTCTTTCTTTCACAACAAGGAATTTGATATCGATGTGCTTCGATTTTGTCGAGCTCCTATTATTGTTGGAATACAATACAGCTGATCTATTGTCACAAAATAACTTCAGTGGTTTTTCAACCCTTCCAAAATCCGCAGCCCAGAGACAAAATTTTTCAGCCATATTCCATGATTAGATGCCTCATAACACGATATAAACTCTGCTGCCATGGTGGAAGAAGCTGTCAATGCCTGTTTGGCACTTCTCCAAGAGATTGCTCCGCCAGCCAACAGAAAAACATAGCCTGAAGTGGATCTCATGCTATCTTGGCATCCAGCAAAATCAGAGTCAGAATATCCCACCGATCTCAAGAGTATCTGATCTCTTATATGTGAGCATGTAATCACTAGTTCTCTTTAAATATCTCATTACCCTCTTTGCTGCTTTCCAATGATCCATTCCTGGGTTACTTAAATATCTGCCCAACATTCCAACAATGTACGCAATATCCGGACGACGTACAAACTTGAGCATACATAAGACTTCCTACTGCCGAAGCAAAGGGAATCTTTTGCATTTCTTGAGTCTGAGGCTTCCTTTAGGGCACTGTTTAAGACTAAACTTATCTCCTTTAGCGACTGGAGTATTTCCTGGTTTACAATCTTGCATGCCAAATCTTTTAAGTACTTTATCGATATAGTTCTTTTGTGATAATCCAAGAAACCTTGAGAACGATCTCGGTGTATTTGGATTCCTAATACAAAAGATGCATTACCAAGATCTTCATTTCAAAATATCTAGATAGAAATCTCTTGGTATCGTTTAACATACCTATATCATTTGTGGCAAGCAAAATGTCATCAACATATAAAATCAGGAAAATATGTTTGCTCCCACTGAACTTATGATACACACAATCATCTACCACATTCACCTCAAATCCAAATGAGATGATTATTTGATGAAATTTATGGTACCATTGACGAGACGCTTGCTTTAACCCATAGATGGACTTCTTAAGTTTGCAAACCATACTCTTTGGATCTCCCGATACAAAGTATTCTGGTTGCACCATATAGATTGTTTCCTCAATGTCTCCATTGAGAAAAGCTGTCTTGACATCCATCTGATGGAGTTCCATATCAAAGTGTGCAACAAGTGTCATGATTGTCCTAAAAGAGTCTTTCGTTGAAACTGGAGAAAAAGTCTCTTTATAGTCAATTCCATATTTTTGAGTATAACCTTTAGCTACAGACGTGCTTATATCTTTCCACATTACCGTTTGGAATCCCGTTTAGTTTTAAAAATCCATTTACAACCAATGGGTTTCACACCTTCTGGTAATATGGACAAGTTCCCAAACATTATTGTCTTGCATTGATTTATACTCTTCATTCATTGCCTCAATCCATTTTTGAGAATTTGAATCTTGCATGGCTTGACGAAAGTTGATTGGATCATCCTCCGCCATGCCATCATTTTCCTCATGTTCTTGAAGTAGTACTATGTAATCATCTGAAATAGCACTCCTCCTTTCTCTAGTGGATCTACGTAAAGGCACTTGTTCTTCATGCATTGGTTCTTGAGGTTGTTGAGTTTGTTCTTCTGGGAGTTGACTGACAATGTCTTGTTGTTCTTGTATTGCATCTTGATCACTAACAGGAATAATATCCTGATCATTATCAGAAGCAATCATAGGAATATAAACCATTTCCTCTTGAAGAGTAGTAGGAATACATTCCTCCTCAAAGACAATGTCAGATACCTTATTCTTCCCCCCAAACTCAATATCCTCAAAGAACTTTGAGTTCCCGTTCAAAGATAGTCCGTGTTTTTGGGATTATAAAACTTATAGCCCTTGATCGCTCAGAATATCCAATAAAGTAGCTACTTACTGTTCTAGAGTCTAATTTCTTTTCATGTGGCATGTATGGTCTAGCCTCAGCTGGACACCCCAAACATGAAAATGTTTTAAACTTGGCTTTCGCTTTGTCCAAAGCTCAAAAGGTGTTTTAGTAGCTGCTTTAGTGGGTATTCGATTTAGAATATAAGCTGCTGTCTTTAATGCTTCTCCCCAGAGTGATGTTGGTAAAGTTGAATGGCTAACCATACTCCTTACCATATCCTTAAGAGTCTGATTTCGTCGTTCAGCTACACCATTCATGCTTGTAGAGCCTGGCATGGTGTACTGTGGGACGATTCCACACTCCTCTAGGTATTGAGCAAAAGGTCCTGGACGTTGTTCACCTGAACCGTTATATCTACCGTAATATTCACCACCACGATCAGATCTGACTTCTTAATTCTTTTGTCGAGTTGGTTTTCGACTTCAACCTTAAATGATTTGAAACATCCAGTGTTTGAGCCTTTTCATGAATAAGAAATATGTATGCATATCTAGAATAATCATCAATGAATGATACAAAATATTGTTGACCATTCCAAGAAGGTGTTGGAAATGGTCCACAAACATCCGTATGTATCAATTCCAATACTTCCGTAGCTCGATATGCACCTTCTTTCTTTCTTTTGGTTTGTTTGCCCTTAATGCATTCAACACAAATGTCTAGGTCGTAAAATCAATGGAATGTAAAATTCATCTGATATAAGTCGTTCAACTCTATTTCTAGAGATGTGCCCTAAACGTTTGTGCCATAATGCACCTGAGTTTTCAATATTAAATTTACGCTTAGTACCACGTGATTCCACATTTAGGGTTTCAATATAAGAAGCATTTATATCAAGCATATAGAGATTGTCATAATGATAAGTGAACCGGTTCCAACAATAGTAGAATCAATAGATAAACTGAACTGATTGTTTCCAAATGAACAACTATAACCCAATTTGTCCAAATGAGAAACAGAAACCAAATTCCGTCTAAAAGACGGTACAACAAAAGTATCTATTAAGTCTAAATAATAACCAGTGCTTAACAACAATCTAAAATGCCCTATGGCTTCCACTTCGACCGACTTGCCATCACCCACATAGATGCATCTTTCAGCATCACTTGGCTTTCGGTAGCTCAGGCAACCCTGCATTGAAACACTGATGTTAGTAGTAGCACCGGAGTCTAACCACCAAGTGTTTCTAGGCACTGAAGCTAAATTTACTTCTGAACAAACCAAATTTAAAAATGTACCCTTTTTCACACGCCAGACATGATACTTAGGACATTCCTTCTTGACATGATCAGGCTTGTTACAGAAGAAACAACCTTTCTTGTCATTGTCTTGCTTTTGTTTCTTCACATAAGGACCTTTAGTAGCCTCATTCTTTCTTTTCTTGCCCTTATCTTTAGGGGTGCTTTGCCTAAGTAGGCACTTTCAACCTTGTTTTTCTTCAACCTCTCTTCCTCTTGAACACAATATGAAATGAGGCTCGTTAAGAGTCCATTTCTCCTTTTGACAGTTATAATTGATTTGAAACTGACTGAACTGGGTTGGAAGAGAAATAAGCACTAAATGCACAAGCATGTCATCCGACAATTCAAGTTTAAGTGCCTTCAACTTTGATGCAAGGTGGGAAAATTCCATGATATATTCCCGAATATTTCCCTTGCCTTGATACTTCATGGAAATCAAGCTTTTCAGAAGTGTGCTTGTTTCCGCCTTATCCTTTTGGCAAAGCGCTTCTCAATCTCATCAAGATATTCCTTAGCATTGTGATATTATTAGACACCGCACCCCTAAAAGCCTCTGGTATGCCAGCGCTTGATGATCATAAGACTCATGCGGTTAGAGCTTCCCACTTCTCATATTTAGTCCTCTGTTCAGAAGAACTAGAATCCGTAGGAGTAGTAGGTTGCTCTGTCCTGAGCGCAAGATCTAGATCATGTAGCCAGAACAATAAGAATGTTCTCCTTCCAATCCTTAAATTTGTACCATTAGGATTGGAACTGAATTTAATTGCAGAAATAGTAGCAACACTTGCTGAAAAGAGAACACAAGAATAATAACATAAATAACATGCTCATTGTGAATAAATTAGAATAAATGGTAAATCCCATCTAAAGATACCTAGTGCAACAACA
>JAGFNQ010001376.1:274661-469942 GCA_024364735.1 Boesenbergia rotunda
GGCAAGTCCGCACGAGTCGCGCAAACCTGTTCCGCAGGAGAGCCTCCCTGTATATATATATATATATATATATATATATATATATATATATAAATGCTTAATTAAAGGAATCCGAAACGTGGTGTGCAGTTCTAAAACGTGAAAACCGAAACAGAACAGCCATTCAATGTTGTGTCGGTTTTAAAACCGAAACAGAATACCAATTGTATTTCATTGCCCAATTAGAATGGCATGTAAGGATTTTAATTGCCCAATTAAAATCGCATGCAAGGTTTTAATTCTCAAGCAATTAAATTGCTTCAAATCGCATGCAAGGTTTTTAATTGCCCAATTAAAAATGCATGCGTTTCTTCTCCAATTAATTGCATGCGCAGTTAATCTCTTAAAAAATTGCCTCTCTTCAAACTGAAGCGTTTTTTTTTATTAACCAAGAATTCCTCATTTAATTAACCACGCATTCCGAAGTTACGAAATCATGCAACACGTTCCTTTCCGAAACTGAAGCCGCAACGTTTGATCTAACCGTCCAGTAACTTCCAAGACGGACAGAAACTTGACGAAAGTTTCTGTTGCCGCTGGCTTTTCTGGCTTTTCTTCCGACAGAATCAGAAGGCCAATTGACAACAGTTCATAAGGAATCTCATAAGAAATCAATAAACGTACATCAATTCCAACATTTAAATTGTTGGAAAATTACTAAAGCCTTCTGTGATAATTTCGGCAGCCACTCTAATGTGGCACTTCTATCCATGCCAAGAATCTCAGCATAGTAACGATGAACGATCGAAAAATACAATAATAGTATGGATAATCAAAACAGAACAAAATCCATAATTATCTCTTAAGAATTGGAAATAGATTGGCTCTGATACCAATTGTAAAAATAAATCTTAAGTGAGAGATCTTGAATGAACAATATCTCTTTTCCACTTCTTAAGAAATAATAAGCATATGATTAATCAAAGTTGCGGAAGCGTACCGGAATCCATTGCTTGCAATCGATCCTCGGAGATGATCTTTAATCTGTAGATTTCCTTAGGTTTCCGAAGAGTTTTGTCGATGGGAAACAAAACAAAAAGATCGTCTGCAAACTGGGACCATAACCTCCTATTTATAGAATCCAAAGGTTGTCTTTTTTCTAATTTGGCCCCTCAACAAATTAGAATTAGCACATGGTATCCACAATGTTTTATTCATAACAATTAAGCCCTTAAGTCAAATTACATAATTCCAAAATTTAGATCACAATATTTTGACTTATTTAATTGATGACCATACAACATTTATAATTACATTATGGCCCTAAAATTCTAACACACTTCTCTAATACTTACTCAAAATATAGAGACAAAACACATAAGAGAAATGAAATGTGTTCGTACTATTTTCATTCCGGCTTACGTTTATTAGTTTAATTGATATTCAAGCTGATGGATCATAAGGAAATATTTATATCAGTGTAAGTTGAATATCTGGTCAACTAAAATAAAGGAAATATATATAGAGTAAAATGAAGATTTTCATCTCAATGTTTATGCCTATAAATCAGTAGTCTCAGAAACTGACATTAAAAAGGATACTCAGTGTCATAAGAAAAACAATGATATCTCAAGGAGTATCCAGTTGAAGTATTGTTGCTTGTTTTATTTTGTGAAAGGGAATAGGAAGATTTTCAGCAAGGAAATCATGTGGTAGAAGAAAGGTGGCTACATATTTTAGTGTCTAAATATTAGAGGTGAAAAAGAATGATACGTGTGACTCTTTTAGAGAATCAAAAACACTTCTGTTTCTTCATGAACGTGATGGATATATTAGCAATCTATAGTGGCATTCAGTTAGCGTGCTGAAAGCATTTTGTTAATTCCAGGAGAGCAAGCAAATCTGTTGCTCTATTTTTGTCTCTGTCCTTGCACAGCCAATTTAGACCTTGGCGTTCAATCAGAGACCTAAAATCTTTTGTAGTATTTCATCGCGGGAAAGATCAAGTAATTAGGGCAGACTTGCCATTCCATTGTTCCTAAAACTAAGTTTAATTTGTTTATTGATCTCAAAAGGATTTTACTGTGCAAACTCCGTGCAAACTTTAATTAATTTTTCGATTTGAATTTTTTTTATACTTAAAACTATAATTCAACCATTAAACCCTAAAGGCAAAATCTTATTAACATAACCGAAAACTCAAAAAAATCACCCAAAAAAATTGAAATATGCTTTATCGCTCACGTCGTCCGCACAGTGAAGTCCGCAGCACAAATTTGTTGTGTGTGAGTGCACAGAGAGAGAGAGAGAGAGTTTGTGTGTGTTTTGTTATGCTAAGGACTTTACCGTGCAAACTTCGTGCAAACCTCAACCAATTTGTCGGTTTGATTTTTTTTTTTTGTGCTTACCACTATAATTCAATCACTAAATCCTAAAAGCAAAGTCTGATTAGCACAACTGAGAGCTCAAAAAAACAAAAAATAATAAAAAAAACCTTCTTTGCTGTGGTCGCGCATGCCGTCCGCGGTATAGCATCCGCAATATATATATATATATATATATCCCATCATGCTTCTATTATCATTGCATGTCCTTTTACCTTCCTCCTGGTATCTTAACTTCTTTTAGGCCATTTCTTCATTTCCCAATCTTAGTATTTCTCCTATTCGTTTTGAGTTTGATGTTCTATAGGCAAAATTTTGGTTTTCCCAATACTAACCATTGTTGGTCGTCATCAAGCCTTATTTCTTGATACCTATACTTTCCTGTGTTTTCACTTTTCTCTCTCAGGGTTTCAGGTGGTCCACTAGAAGACTGCATCATGGATGAGGACGGAGACGTGGCAGATGAGTTCTTGAGTGAAGTCACAACTGAGATGCTCCCCGATGAGAACCAAACAGCTCCACATAAGTTACCCACCGTACTACTACTGTCATAGCCAGTTAGCCATAAGGAATCAGGTCATTGTTGCCGGTGGGAAAATACATCAGAGCTTAGAATCCTAACCAATATTTAGAATATGGTGGCTTGGAAGATCTTGAAATGTCATTGAGCTATCCTCAACATCTATGCAAAAGGTGGATCCGTCACCCTAACGGCCCCCTGGTCTCTGCCCCACAAGTGTCCAGAGGGGGTAAATCACGGTGAATGCTGGGCAGATGAGGCACCCAGGCGCGAGAGATTTTTTTAAACAGCAACCGAGGTTTTACCCCCGCGCATACCGTCGACCCTCAAAACCCACGCCCTCCGATGCAAGCGGCGAGTACCTCACCAGCTGATCCAGCCCGTGGGGGCGCTATCCTCAACATCTAGCAATGTGCTAGGGTGGTTCAATTATGTAAACTAGAATAGTATGTCCTTTGAGTGTGAATAAGTTATGCTCTATTTTTGCAAAGCAGACAAATCAAATGGAAAGATCGTCAACTATCAGTCAGGTAAAGTTCGAACAACTAGATTATCAAAAAATAAAATAGCATGTCTTTTCTTTGCATTGCTTCATGTTGCATTACAAATCTTCGACTGTGACGATGTGCAAGGACTTGTAATCCCTTGGACACTTCCCTAGCAGTGCCTGTTTGGTCAAACTAACAGTTGCCTTTTTGTATTTTCAACATTCAAGAATGAGCTAATGAAGCTCTTGATGTTTCCTTCACAAAAACCCATCCGTGAAATGGTTGTAACTGGTCTATCGAATTTATGTATGTTGCAAGTTTTGGCGCTTTGGTGAAATTCGGTTCATTATTTTTTGCATTCTCAAAGAATAATAGTTGTTTATGTTTGGTTCAAAAAGTAAATTTACAGCGAGAATTGTTATTTATTTTATTATCTTCCATAATATTCTTCTATTAAATTGTTTTTAATCATTCACGATGTTTGTTTCTTAATTCAGGATCATCATGTAGATAAAAAGAAAAGAAAAGTATTGCAATAAAATATTTAAACAAACAACACTTTCAATAATGGCAAGTACCTTTATTGAGGAAGCGTGGATGTATATACAATTAAGAAACTTAATAACTCCTCAATCAATTTAGCAATCTTACAAAAAAGATCTTGCAATCAAGTACATAACAAGCCGATAATTATACACAGCAAAAACTCAGCCAGTAGAACTTGGAGTTTAGATGATATAATTTCCATCCGCACAATAATAGCGACTCTAGGAGATGAGGACAGTTATCAATGCTTTCTCCTAACTGTGGCTGCAATAAAGATAATAAATAGGGAAGTTGGAATCAATAAAGAGGTTTTGCCCTCCATGAGTGAGCTGTCAGACTCTTCTTTTCCGTCTCTGATCATAAGGAGCTCAACATGAGCTGAAAAGTAACAAAAAATCAGTTAGGTTTGATTGTCGGAACAACCTCAGGCTTATACTTCTGTTCCGTGGTTTCCAAAAGAGGGCGTTTGCCTTCCATATATGTACTTGAAGAAAAGTTCCAGGCACCCCATAGCCATACCTGGAGATCAATGAGCTTTAGTGTTCCTCTTTTTCATCTCTGATCACAAGGAACCTGATGTTTTGGCCACCTAACCCTCCAGGTAAGTTTCTCTGCTTCCCAGATCTGCAAAGCGACAAAATTAATTTGACTCCAAAGGTCATTCACAAAGATCAAC
The DNA here is from genome assembly GCA_024364735.1 of Boesenbergia rotunda. Classification (NCBI taxonomy): domain Eukaryota; kingdom Viridiplantae; phylum Streptophyta; class Magnoliopsida; order Zingiberales; family Zingiberaceae; genus Boesenbergia; species Boesenbergia rotunda. The sequence goes on from JAGFNQ010001376.1 coordinate 279,255, forward strand.
TTAAATCATACAGAACATCCACAATAAATAGTTGAAAAGCAGGGGGATTTAATGATGTACAATTGTAGAGAACTGGTTAGATTAATCTTACGAATTAGCATATGTTTATTTTCTTGCTCTTAACATAAATGGGTTTTGAAATTTGTTTCCTTAGTGGACTCAAGTAAAGATTCCAACAAAATCAATGTCATAGATCAGTTGTCTTCACTAGTGTTGTAGCGCCAAAGGAAAACAGGTTCAGGTAAAACAAGCAAGCGACTTTGGTTACACTTTTGGAAATCAGAATAATTATTTCTTTCATCCTCCCTTGGAATAAATTTTCCATTTGTTCAACAGGAACAAACATGGATAAAGAACCAATAATGACAGAATTTACTTACCATTATTAGCTAGATTGCAATACTGACTCATTGAGAAATACTTGATGAGAATTGGAATCAGCCATCCTGAGTAACCAAAACATCCATATTTTCTGATACCGGATAGTGATGGAATTAAGTATAATATCAGTGATCTACGGTACTGATAGACAAGGTTGTGTTTCTGCAGTTCGTTTCAGTAGAGAATGCCCTGCAACCAACAAACAAAATTCCAAAACATTATATGCAAACTGAATAAAAGCAAAGTTATGATAAACTTGAATTGATAAAAAGAAACAAAACAAAGAGGGAAAAAATGACATAAAACTCACACCTATGGAAGCATGGATAATTTTTATTACAAATGGAAGAATCAAATAGAGATACGAGGAGCTGGTTTTTGTTTTTAGTTCCTTGATGTGCCTATCTATGGATGTAAAACTTCCTGGCGATGTGTTTTAGAGGATAACATCATGAATCATGATGGATACACACCTTCCATATACACAGCACCTTTTCCTTTTAACAAAAGAAACAAACTCTTGTAAATAGATATCCAGGACCATATCATTTACAGAGTTCCATTTTATGCTTCTGCAACCAAATAATGCAGATAGTTCCACTTCATTGATACTAGATAGAACACAAGGTACAGGACAGCAAAAACATACGACGGATATATACAGGAAAAAGCCTAAAATGGCATTCTTCCATCTAGGTGGCAAGCTTAATGTACAAAAAAACAGCTTGCAATTAGGGACACCAAAAATAAGACAAATCTCACGCTGGTGCAGGATGTGGTGGGCTCATTTTACATCGATAAAGCTCACCAGAGAAGACCTTTAGAGGACATTGTTTCATATTACCATCAAAAGAAGCAGAAGAGTTTGAGGATCAAGAGTAGGATGACTAGGGTAAGAGGGATAAGAGGAACCTTATTACTCTATGGTTTCTTCTACATTGGCATCTGATGATTCATATGCCACATCAATGTAACTTAGAACAGATTTCATAGTTAGACCTGGAAAGCGATATGGGCTATTTGGTCGATGATCTATTCGAATGAAGGGCCATCCCATTGTTTGAGCAGCTTCGCATTCTTCGTTTCCATCTCCTATCACACAGAATCTGGCATTTTCACTACCAAACCGCTCCTTGATCCATGAGAAGCACCGAAGTTTGCCTACTTCCCATGAGCTGTAAACTGTAGGACAAAAATAAAATGGATTAAGCTTCAGAGCTTAATCTTAAGCTTCCTCAAATAAAAGAATTCATAAAAAATGTTAGCTTTTCTAGTAGAGAAGTATGGGATGAAAAGAAAAACATTGTCAACGAGCCACCTCCGCAACAAGGGAACAGCTCCCGGTTAAGCCAGATAAACAAGTGTAATTGTCACTGGAATCTTTTCCCCTACTTTCTAAACATTTTTCCTTTTTTTCCCATTTTACCCTTTATCCTTACCTTCTGGGCTAAGGAAAAAAGTTTCATCGAGATTCTCATATTTAAACAAAAACAAGGTAAAAAAATAATCGAAGAAACAGAAAGCATACCATTATTAGCTGGGATAACATCATCTAACTGATAAAGCAAGCACTTGGCAAGACTAGGAATCAGTGACCCTGAAGTAACCAAGACGTTAATATTCTGGCACTTAGTCCTTTTCAATGTATGATTCAACAGAGCATGTGCTGCCACAACCAAAAATCAAACAAAAATTATAGACAAATCAAGCAAAGTTGATGAAAAAATAAATCTGGCTACCTAACATTAAAAGATTTGATGCAATAGCACATCGCAAAAATGGAGAATGCATATAATTATTAGCCAATTGGAGAATAAGTAGACATTTGCTGTTTTAGCCTTGTTCATTGTTGTATATTTTCCTTCAAAGCCATGAAGGTTCTCAAATCCATCATTGTCCAACTCATTAAATTATTTGGTGAGGTTATGTTTTTTTCCTCTTGACAATGAATCTAGGTAACTTACAAAAACATAGGCAGCTTCAAACATTAGAAATCGAAGAAATCTTGTTTCACCATAACCCTTAAATTAATCCATAGGAGCATTGCCATAATAATGAAGCAAAAACCAAGTGCGAAATATAGCAATTTTCCAACATGCACCTGTCCCAGGAAAGCCACTAGTGCAGTTATATATCAACATCTTGGATATTATATGCAAATTCCCACCATTTTCAAATAATAGCGTGACTTACTGCCTTTCTACACCATGTAGTTTTTTTTCCCGTCGAACATATACAAGGTCCATATTAATCACAGTTGTATGCAAGTTTTCAGGTTATTTACTACTGCCCATGCACATTATCTTGGTCCACAGCTCGAGAATGCAATGATTACCTATCCAACGAGATCATTGCTTAAAATCAATCATTTGACTTATATTTTACTTCATCAGGTACCAATGGCAAGTGGACATAGTATATAAATTGGATTTTGCTTCACTAGGTAATGCAGCAGTGGCACGACTGAATAACAGCGACAAGCTACTATCTCTAACATGTGAACATGGTGGGGAAGTCACAAAAGTAGGTCATGCGTCATATCCAAACAGAAGTGTGGCATAAGAAACATAAATATGATAGCAGTGGGTTGGTGGATATGTTGCTCTTGACATAGGTCAAAACATGAACTGATTCCAACCAGCTCCCCACTTTACCTGCTCTACTGACACCATGACACCACCCACTCCAGTTGCACCTACTGGAAAAGAGCAACGAAAATAAAACCTTTTACATGACTACATCATGTTGCCTAATCAACTCAACACCTAGAGTGATAAGTTTTCTTTCATTCAAGTTGATTATATCTTAGGGAATAAACTTCCATGAGCAATTTAAAAGATGACACCCTTTGTTTCTCAGTTCCTAGAGTGATAAGTTTTCTTTCATTCAAGTTGATTATATCTTAGGGAATAAACTTCCATGAGCAATTTAAAAGATGACACCCTTTGTTTCTCAGTTTTTATCATGCCAGACTTTTTAGATATTCTATATCTCCTCCCCCCCCCCATCTACCCTTATCCTGTGCCCATTGAGGCATTGAGATGATTTTAGAAACAGTTTGTTCATTCATTTTGGGTAAAAATTTTTGTGAGGGTTCATTTAGCCTAAAATATGGATATAGGAGCCCTAAATTCATCCTGAAATTCCCTGAAGAATACATGATGAAGCAATAAGTTGATTTAAGGATCCCTTCAAAGGAAACCAATTTTGCATGTATTTGCTCCTATACATCAGATTGGTTACAAAGAGATACATACAAAAATGTTTGCTACAATGGTGAAAAATAAAATAAAGCAGTAAATCATGTAGAATTATCAAAAACTGAATTTAAATCAGCTATTTTAGCAAAAGAACAAAAATAATATCATACCTGAAGAAAGCCATCCGTCAGTGTAGCTATCGGTTAAATCATACATATCATTCCAATTTTTTACCGTCTGTTGGTCAACTATCTTATATAAACCCTGCATCAACCAATGTCTGGAATCAAATACATGAAGCTACCATAAAGGGTAAGAATTAGGCAAATTAAAGTGAACAGTTCTTTATATCTAGCAGAGTAAGATAGAACTAATATCGAAATGTATACCATTTTCACCAATAACCAAAACCAATTCCAACATAAAATTCATAAACCATAATCTAATTTAATTATGAACTTTTATCATATCAAAGAACACGCTAGCGCTAGCAAGAAATCACAAGTTAGACATTTGAATGCAAGGAAGTTCCTGTTACTAAAGTTAACATTGAAGGCTTTTAACAGCTGAAAGAAATAGGCAGGCTCCACCTCTTAGAATCCAAAAACTTCCAAGGACAGATACTTTGGGAAAAATTAAACAGCATCGATGTCATATAACTCTAATATTGCATGTTCCCTCAACCTAAAGCATCGAGCTGAATCAAATCGGAAAAGTTATATTAACCAAACAACAAGAAAAGCTTCCAATCAAAGATTGGAAAAAACATAAAGCATTCTGACAAATCTTCCCTAGAAGAAAGGCATGATAAACATTATAAGAAAGCACTTTTGTCAAAAAAACAAAAAATTAGTGAGATAACATTTTTGTCTTCATTTCCATTCTATTGATCAGTGGAACCTAATAAATAGTAAAGGCATTTTTAATGTAAGATACCACTAAAAATTGGAAATGAAAACAAAAGCTTCCAACAGCACCTGTGAATACTTCTCTTTAATCGCACGATGTCTATATGCCATTTTCCTTTTATTCCAATCATCATATGGAAAACCAAATCCATCAGTGAAAATTATACTTGGAGAGATCCCGACCATCATCATATTCATTCAAAGCATCAAGATATGGCTCATTGTAGTCCTCAATCTGCATGACAATGCACCCAAAAAAGGTTTCTAATGTTAGTAAATGCCACTAGCATATATAACTTAACAACTAAACTCCAGAGTATTCATAGGCAGCAATACATGCTCGGGATATTGTGAACTGATTGGTTATCATACATCTAGGACTTTAGCATTAATATTAAGCATGATTAAGTCCATCAGAATCGGATAGTAAAAAGGGGGGAAAATAATTTGAGGTCATACATTGGTAGCTTCATTTAAACCTCATAACGAATTATTAGCTTCATTTAAATCTCAAAAAGCTGGCATTACCAACTATTAGACTACTCAATAAGAATGCTAATGATCCTTTGTGGTAGGGTTTGAAGATATTTAGGAATCCAACCTCTTCATAGAAGAAATGTTCATCACAAACTTGAAGGATGTGGTTCTCCCATTGCTTCCCAATCTCAATGCCCTTTGTTTTGTCCTTTGAACCATTAAAGGCCTCTGCATATGCCCCATCCAACAAGGATTTCAACAAAATAAGTGTTTCATCCATGTCCCAGACATATACTGTCATAGGCTTGCCACTCTCTAAAGAAAATTTTCTATCCATCACGTCTCCCCTTTGCTGAGTTGCTACTCAAGTTCCCAAAAGATGTAGGTTGACCTGAAATTAAAACAGAAAATTAAACACTTTTACGGATAGTTAAATTTCTTACCTAATATTTCGCTTCATTACAAAAAATCTAAGTGAGATATTTCATATTTAACTGCTTTTGATTTCAAAATCGATTCTAATTATAAACAAAGAAAATACATAAACTTTTTTGTACGAATATACATGAAGTTATGGAATTTCTGAAATCAAACTGACGGATCAGATTCTAAACTCCATCTCAATGTTCTTAAGAATCACAAAAAAAAAGGAATCTAAGACGCCACTACAAAGATCAGAGTACACCTCAACATTATCCTCTTCCAACTGTACCAGATCTGAGAATAAATATATCAGATAAAAGAATTTAAGCAATTGATCGATCTACATACATCGATTCACGATATAACTCCGATCAGCAGACTGAGAATATAAATCGGCAAATAGATTCTTCATGATCCAGATTCGTGAAAAAGAGGGAACAAGAAGACGAAACAAGTTATCAGTGAATCCTGATCCCTAACTCAGCACTCCTCTATACATATCCAAAACCATGAACACAAGCAGTCAAACATCAAACATAATCAAGCAAAACACTACATTTTTTGTAAATTTAAAATAATAAAGTATAATTAAGAAGCAACAAAAACTTAAATATAAAATAAGTAGTGGATTTAAAATAAATTATAAACAAGAATGACTCAGAGGCCACAAACCATTAAAAATTTTAGAAAACAAAACAAAATAATCTCAGACGGCGACAAGAACCATGACAATGCACAGGGACCACGTAAAAAAGGGTAAAAGAAAAAGAAAAATTACGCAGGCAATAAAGTAAAAAAAAACAAATATATCCAATAATAACTAAAAAAATTAAGAACAAGTAAAAAAAAATCCGACTTACCCTATGAATCCCTAAAAAAAACAAACGAACCACCCCTTTCTCACAACCAAAAATAAAAAAAAATAAAAAATAAAATATAAATAAATGGAAAGCAAGGCCACTGAGTTCGTGAAGTTCAGATCATACGTCGGATCGAGGTTTGATTTTCCATTTTTGGTCCAATTTAAAAATAATAGAATAAGAAAAAGAAATAGAAAACTATGCGAAACTAGAAGAATCGCACACCTTCCTAGGAGCCTTCCTCTCGCTCTCGATTCAACTAATCCGATGGCTTCTCGACGCGCGTATTTATAGCAGAGTTACCCTCGGGCACCGAGATCCGCTGTTCTCTGTCGCACACGAATCACGTACCAGCGCTTGGCGCGTGTACCTTACGAAAGCCACATAACCAGACGCCGCGCGCCGGTCCGCGGGCTTATCCACAGGCGATAAGGTTCGGCTGGCCCGGGCGCATCGTCGCCGCCCAAACCACAGCCACACGAATCTCCAAGGCGCAGACCCCGCCCCGTCGCGAATCCTAATGCACGCGCAAAACCGCGGGCGGGTGGTCCCCGACACAACGTGACGAACAGCCAATGGAGCGAGCGACAAGTGGGTACGATTACGAAACCCAAAAAAAATGAGAAAAAAAGGTAGGGCCCACTAGACGCCGTCGCCATCGACGTCCCCGGGACGGAACCTTCACTCGCCGAGGCGACGCATCCCCGCCGTCCGCTGCTGTCGACGCCGTCGGCGTTAAATTCAACCACCTCTTTGCGTGGTCAATAGACTATAAAAATCATAAACGGCAGCGAGTGTTTTCAACGGGATGTATAAGAACCGTATGTAAACTACAAACAGATGCCAAAAAAAAAAATGATTTAAAAAATAATTTAAAAATTAGATTTTTTTTTCTTTCCAATGCATTTTCTCTAGCCAAACTGCGAGAAAGAAGAACACACAGGTTGGAACAGAACGGCGAGAAGTATCAGCTACCTGAAGTCACGAAAGCAATGTCGTCGCTGTCGCCGCCGCCGCCGCCGCCGCCGCCTTAGCCACCTGTGCGAACACTCACCGCCAGACGGCGGCGAAGCCGAGCAAGGCTCACTGATGAAGCACTCGCTGAAGGAATATAATGGACACAAACGGGTCGGGTCGGAATCAACTTCCTGTCGGCCCAATCCATATCGAGCCACCGTACGGGTTTGGGCCCGCAAAAACGGGTTCGGGTCCAACTACCCGATTAGGCTGTTGATCATTCAGTTTGGAGCCTGCACCATCGTCGCCTTGGCCTTTGCGTTACCACATTCCACGGACGAAGGAAAGAACCCTAACGATGGCTTCCATGCCGGTTCCAGGTATCGTATTCCATTCTCCGCGTCTTCATCTTTGGATCCAATGCGAATCACCATTTCGCCTCGACTACGTTAAAACGTCCCCGCTTCGCAAACCCCTAATTCCACGTCCTGAACCAGTAATGCTATACTTGTTTTTTTGTTTTCCTGGTTCGATCCAAGAAGATTATGTTTGTTACCGATTTGTTGTGTCAGAAGGTCAATGCGTAAAGGCTTGGATTTGGACTTCTGAAGCGCTCGCTTTCCTTCGTGGATCCCTCTCATATAGGCTCGTGAGTTATCACGCATTTGTTTTCAGCTTGATGCAGGTATCATGTTCAAGTAGATTCAATTCGGAATGCCTACTTCGAATTCCATTATCTTGCATACTTAAATGAACCAATTATAGATTCAAATGTCAAACTGACGGAAACAACTCTTAAGAATTTGTCCTTTTTCAAAGGCTCTGCTTATCTGTGCATTACTTGTAATTTCTACGTGTTTTGTTCTTTTGTTTATGAGGTATATAATTACTTTGTGAAACCTACTTTGTTTAACATTGCAGATACAGTACTTATTAAATCGGATTGATGTATACTCGCGTTATGGTCGACTCTAACAAGGTAACATCTTTTCAATCGTGAGACCTCAAAATTGCATTTGATGAAAGAGATTCCTCTTTAATTATTTTTTTATAACATGTATCATTGAGATTTGGATTTGAGTAATTCAGAATACATGTAATGTATAAACACATCTGGCCCATATCAAGCTTATTTCGATCTAATTATGTTATTAAATATAGAATAACTTGTATAACTAAATATTTAAGTTTACGTGTACATATGAAATATTATTGAGTTATTCTAGTTGATCCATAATAAAATTTTATATCTACTACAAAAAATGTCAAGTTTATTTGCATCTACCAAACATGTCGAGTTAATCAACCTAGTGATCAATATTGGACTACTGGAGAAAAAATTATACCTACTGTGCAACATATAATAGCGCACATATATAAATGGTATAATGTGTGATACTTATAACTACAAATGTGTAGCACTTAACAACAGAAAATTGCATATTGTTTAATACAGAAAATTTTATTGTACTAATCATCTTAAGAGAGAGTTAATCTAAGAAAATCATTATAGATATCATTAAGTCCTCATTTTTCATACGCCTCACTCATTATATCAATGATGATGATGCAAGTTTGATTAATTCCTTTTTTATTGTATTTGGATCACATAATCTGATTCTGGCTCTATCTTGGACTCGACCGCTTATGCAACCTGGATATTGTCCCGCCTTGATTGCATTGTCTAGCATACTTCATATGGGGCTACACTGCATACCACATGTAAGCTTTGCACATTGTCCTCCGATGCATACACTTGATTCCTACAAAACCAATTCTATATCAGTGCTTATGAAGCTCTTGTCATTTTTATGAGGAAATAATAATTTTCTTTAAGAGTCTGTTACTTTGGTATCCACAACAATAGCGGTGCCGCATTATGCTGTTCTAGCTGGAGGTTGTGCTGTTTGCTATTGTTTTCACAGTGAAATTATTGTTCTTGTTAATGTGAGCTTAGGAATCTAACTCAACAGCATGCAATAATCATATTGAAGCCAAACAATTCATTTCTTCAACATAGATCTTTATTTTCTCTCTCTTCAAGTATTGTATTTTTCTTCCTTTTGTCTCTGTCACTGTTGTACACATTGATGCATACATAGTCTGACGAACTTACACGAATCAAAATTCCATACTATTTGTGTAGGATTCGACTGGGAGCTTTCTTGTGGTCAAGAAAATCACTGTTGTGTTTGTTTTAGGTGAGAATTTCACTTTGGGAATTGGATGATTCCAAATCCTTGACGTTTGATTATAACAAAATTTCCAATGGAGACATTACAACATCATTGTGTATGATGTTTTATTACACAATTCCTTCTGGGTCTTATTCTTTGACAATGTGAGAGTGTTGGTACATTTGTAAAAATTCTCTCTCTCTCTCTCTCTCTCTCTCAACTTTTTGAAGGACCTAAATTCCTAACTTTTCAACGGATCTCAGTCTATATGCAATGACCTTGGAAACCTATTTCATTTGTCATAAAAGCAATTTGCTAAGTTCCTATGCCATTTGACTAGTCTTGCAGATAAAAATGCTTATTCGTTATTTGATTCTCATTGTCAAGCCGTAAATGGAGCATCTTGACCATGCTGCAAAGCCATATTCTCCAAATCAGAAATATGGTTGAAGAATCCAAGCTAGATAAAGTCCTTCGTTCTTATTTTTTTAATGTACCTTTTGTGGTATCATTGCATGGAGATATGGATGTCCATCATGTCTACTTTAATTGGAATCTACTTGTTGCTCTGGGAAGAAGGAAAAAATGATAAAATCTGTTTCATCTATGTCTTCTCTCTTGCCCCACTAAACATTGGCATCTCCATATCTTAGATATTCTTTATTTTATAATTCTTAACTGCTTTATCCGGTATATACAAAACAGGTGGTCCTGGTTGTGGAAAGGGCACACAATGCACAAAAATTGCTGAAAACTTTGGCTTTACCCATCTTAGTGTCGGTGAACTTTTACGTGAAGAAGTGAAATCTGGTTCTGAAGACGGGTAATTATTACTGCTTTGTCTCTGTGAGGATTATTATGCGTACAAAAACTGGATTCACCCTATGCAGTTTAGTATTTTAGTTTTCAACAAAATGAAAAACCTTTGTGGGCTTCATTTTAGCTTGTACTGCACTACACTGATATGAATTATAAGAACCCAGTGTTCCTTAGGAAAACTAATATAAATGATGTCTGGTAAATGGATTGATTGGAAATACTCTGATACTTAGGCTCGTCAGTTACCCTTCCTGTACCTGTTGATAAGGCACGACATGGATATAAAATTGACTCCAAGCAGTTGGACTTTCGATGTCATGAGAGGGAGGAAGCTTACTGTTGCTGGTTTCATATGTCATGGGAATTTGACGATCTTGCATTGGGAGGTGGGAGCAGCTTACATCAGGAGGGAGGAATGGGAGAGTATGAGTAGGAGAAGTTTCTTGTTGCTGGCTTCAAAAGTGGCAGGAGCTCAATAACCTTGTGTTAAGTGATATCCATTGTCATGAGTCATCGTATATATTCTCTTTTGCGAATGAATTATTACTAATTGCAAAAATAAGACTTTATTGTGGGTGATGCTTACAAAATTTGATTGTAATAAGATAGATTAGAATGGATATAGGTTACAAAAGAGGTAAGAGTAGAGAAGACAGAGGAGGATTGTTAGGTAAGGTATTTTAGATATATCCTTGCATATGAAGATCCTGAATGTAGCAATCATCCCTTTCCTGACAGCTTGAATTTTTGGGCAAGTGCCATGAGTTTGGGCCTCCATCAGATATTTCTCCTTTCTAGTTATTCTTAGTTGTTTCTATAGTTATTTTCTTGGTTCATCCAAGCCTACCATGGCTTGACTATCAGAGGACATGTTAGATTACATCGTAGTGTTAAAATCATAATTTAAATATATAATTGAGTCATTTCTAGCAGAAGAGCTGTTCGTACAAGGTTAAAATTCAAATCCATAGAGGATGATGAGTGAATTTTATTTTCAGAAAACAAACTGTAGTGAGTTTCAAAAGGAAAATTTCAAATGGACCTGGCAATGAGATAAAAGCCATTTGATAAGATATATTGGGAGGGATAAATACAGTTACTATCCACAAGAGATATAGTAACTGGTCAATATGACCTGTGGTGCTGAATTAGTAAATTTGAACTCGATAGATTTCATAGGTTTTTTTGGCTAAGTGTGCATTTTTTAGACATATTTACACTCTTTTAATAGTTTATGGTTTTTGTGTTCAGTTTCTTATTCTAATTCTGCTTCAGAGCTATGATTCAGAACATGATGAAGGAAGGAAAAATTGTTCCCCCAGAAGTAACAATTAAGCTTTTACTAAGGGCTATTCTTGAGAGTGAAAATGATAAATTTCTTATTGATGGGTTCCCCAGAGATGAAGAGAATCGTGCAGCCTTTGAGAGTATTGTAAGCTAGCAATTTATAATTCTTGGGTACACCAGTGCACTTTATTAATAACTATGATGAACTAGATTCTTATCTAATAACTCCCATGAACTAGTACCATCGTGCGAGTTATTAGCTGAGACTACATCTGTCTTCTCAGACCAATATTGAACCAGATTTTGTGTTATTTCTTGATTGTCCTGAGGAGGAGATGGAACGCCGTATTTTAGCTCGCAACCAGGTTACGTTCTGCATTTCCTCTTGCTCTTTTGCCTTCTTCTGGCATTTTTTCACTGTCATCTCCGTCAATATAGGGAAGAGCTGATGATAGCATCCAGACAATGAGGAAACGCTTTAAAGTTTATATGGATTCCACTGTACCTGTACTTGATCATTACAACTCAAAAGCCAAATTGCGGAAGGTAACTCCACACATTCTTTTTGGTAAAATTTGCAATTTGGTCTTCTATGACAAAAACTGTCAGTCCATAAAACCTTTGAATCTGTTGTCATACTCTTCGGAGTAACAAGTAATTACAGTTCTCGGGCTGGAAGCTATGGATGTTTGTAGGGGTGAGCAAAAGTTCGGTCAAACCGAGTTAACTGACCGAACCAACCGAAATTTATAGTTCGGTTCGGTTAAAACGAAAATTCGGTTTTTTTCCTCTGAAATATCGGTTATATCGGCTTAATCGGTTCGGTTTCGGGTTTTAAACTTGAAATTCGGTTAAACCGATTAAACCGATTTTATTATCAAACGCCTGATCGGTCACCATCGGTTACTGTGACCGATCAGGCACTTGCCTGATCGGTCACGGTGACCGATCAGGCTTACGCAAGTTACAGGATCTCAACACACAAAAAATCGGTTATTTCGGATTAAAAACCGAATAAACCGATGTTTTATCGGTCGGTTCGGTTCGGTTTTTACGAAAAGTTCGGTCGGTTCGGTCGGTTCAAAAAATGTTCGGTTTCGGTTAAATCGGTTCGGTTTTAAACCGATTGCTCAGCCCTAGATGTTTGCTCCATGGTGCACATCATATATTTCATATGCAAAAACTAATATACATTTTGCTGATATGTCATCACAGGTTGATGCTTCAAGGCCCATTGATAAGGTTTTTGAGGATGTGAAAGTTATTTTTGCTCCATTTGGTGCCAAAGTACTTCACTAATTGAACACGGCAGCTTTCAGTGATCTTCAGCTTTTTTATTAGAACATACTTTGGAATTTGTCAGGCCAATAATAGCATGAGAAGATCAAGCATCAGTATGGGAATGGGACGTCAAAGGGTGATTTCTCTTGTTGAAAGGTATGTCCTTTACCCTTATACACGCTTGAATGCATGATCATTTAGTGTAACTAAGGCTTTTTTCTCCAGCCATGTTATTCTAATGCAAGATATTTTAACTCTAGATATTTCTAAAACATGTAGATATTAGTAGTCTGAGCAAAAGCGAATCGTGACGCATAGCGTGCATTATGCAGGTTATGTAGAGCCGCAAGAGACATAGTAGCTTATATATTCTCAAAGTTAAGATCATTCTACCCTCCTGCATGCATTATGAGAAAAGCCTTGAAATCAACCTGAGCGAAGATTTCTACGATAGATTACGCACCATTATTGTACTTGTTGTTACATGTATCATCGACAGGACTCCATATTGTGTAAGACATTCTATATTTAAGCGATGAGATGATGGAACTATCTAACTCAGCATGCAAGATTTCTCGATTTAGATACATTCACTAAGACTAGCTCGGTCGGACACTCTCTAGGCTGTGTCGTGCCGAGCTGAAGCCACGAATGAGCTCAAGCTAGGTGGTGTCTTGCTGCTGGGCTGGAGGCTGTGCAAATGCATGGGCTGGGCCGTTCACGACCTGTTCGACGAGTTCAGTGGGGTTTATCGATTGTCATGTGGAATTGGTGCTTTTATATAGTTCAGTCATGTGGAAAAGGTTACTCACTGATTTTTAGGGATAGGGATAGTAAGGTTGTGTTTGATACATTTGTTTTTCATTTTTATTTTCGATAGAAAATGTGATTTTTTAAAAAATATGTTTGGTTTGTATTTTCCAACTTTGTTTTTCAAAAAAAGATATAGTATTTTTTAGAAAACTAGAGAATCAAATAAAGTCATTTTTTAGAAAATGAGAAAAAAATAATTTTTTAGAAAATGAAAATAGAAAATGGAGTAAATCAAACGCTCCTTAATTTTTCCTATGGGATTTGGAGTCTCGTAGGAAAAATCTGATATAGAAGTGGATTCGGGGAGTCTTCCGAGTATGAGTTTAGGTTTAAGGTTTTATCAAATCTCGTTTGAATGAGAGTGAGTATGGAAATAATATCCTCATCCTCAAATCCATCTGATAATTTTGATAATATTAATAATGATGGAGTTTGATCTTTCCTATTTATTATACTATGAATTATTAATATTATATATATATGTATATATATATATATATATGATTTAATTAATATTAATATCTATGTATCATTGAATTCTTGAATTAATATTTGTATGCAAGGTATTGAAAATTAAAAAAAATGGCAAAATCAATGAACATTTTAATCGGGGATGAGGATAAGAATGGAGATTTAATATCTATGGGATCGGAAATGGGGATTTCCTAATTAGATAGAATCGGAGATGATGATGGTTATGGAGGCGAGGAGATAATTCGGGGGAGGGGATGGAAGGGGGACAACAAACACAGCATGCAAGATTTCTCGATTTAGATACGCTCGGTCGGACTAGGCTGTGTCGTGCTGAGCTGAAGCCACGAATGAGCTCAAGCTAGGTGGTGTCTTGCTGCCTGGCTGAAGGCTGCGCAAATGCATGGGCTGGCCCGTTCACGACTTGTTCACCTAGTCCAGTGGGGTTTATCGATTGTCTGCAAGTACTCCGGACCCTTCTCGTGCAATTGGTGCTTTTATATAATTCAGTCATGTGGAAAAGGTTACTCACTGATTTCTAGGGATAGTAATTTTTTCTATCGGATTTGGAGTCTCGTAGGAAAAATCTGATATAGTGGTCGATTCGGGGAGTCTTTCGAGTATGAGTTTAGGTTTAGGGTTTTTTCAAATCTCGTTTGAACGGGGGTATGAGAATAATATCCTCATACTCAAATCCATCTGATAATATTAATAATATTAATAATGATGAAGTTGAATCTTTCCTATTTATTATACTATGAATTATTAATATTATTATTATTATATATATATAATTTAATTAATATTAGTATTTATGTATCATTGAATTCTTGAATTAATATTTGTACGAAATTGGTATGAAAGGTGCTGAAAATTTTTTTAAAAAAATTGACAAAGTTAATGAACATTTTAAGTGGGGATGAGGATGAGAACGGAGATTTAATATCCATGGGATTGGGAATGGAGATTTCCTGATTAGATAGAACCGGAGATGAGGATGGCTATAGAGGCGGGGAGAAAATTCGGTGGAAGAGAGGGAATGACAAATTCGCCCTTGCTTCGTATCATTGTCATCCCTATTCACCCCAAAGTGTTTAAATCATGGTCGAACAATCTTTCTAGATGAAAGGAATTTTATTTTTCAAGAAATTTATCCTTTAGAGATTTTATCTGTTCTTATATAATTTAATCACTCTAGTAGAAAAATATGGTTAAGCTCATACCAAACACTCTTACAGTCCATCCCCAGATTATATGAAGGGAAGTAAATTACGAGGTCAGCTTATAGCCGATTGCTAAGTGGTTAGAGAGTGGGAGGAGTTTTTTTTTCAGAGGACATACGTTTGTTGGGAATTGACTTGGTCCCACACTATTGTCATCCTTATTCACCCCAAGAGTTTAAATCATGATGATCGATACACTTTTCTAGATGAGAGGAAGTTTATTCTCCAAGAAATTGTTCCTTTAGGGATTCTATCTACCCATATATAATATAATCATTATAGCAAAAAAAAAAAAATATTACGCTCACTTTAGATATTTCCTCACAATCTATCAGAGAAGTAAATTAAGAATTTAACTTATAGTCCACCGCCAAATGATTAAAGGGTGGGAGGAGATTTTTTTCTCGATGACATACGCTTATCAAAAATTGACCTCTTATCTTAATTGATGGTTGTAATTAGTGGTGCAATTGAATTTAATCGAGTGACTATATATATATATATATATATATAATATATATATATATATATATATATATATATATATATATATATATATATATATATATATATATATATATATATATATATAGTCAAAATCGGGTTGATTAAAATAAAAAATATTAATATTTAAATTGGAGTTTAAAAAATCTTATTATTTAATTAAAATTTTGAATATTTTATTGATCAATTCTCAATTGATTTGATAAAGTATAAAATTGAATTATATTAATATGTTTTTTCTTTTCACATTTAAATTTTTTTAAGTCTTATTAATAATTTTTTAATCTAAAAACTTAAAAAAGAAAATTACAATTCTTAAAAACACAACTTTAAAAATAAATTTATAATTATAAATCTTTAAAAAAAAATTAATCCAAAATTAAAATTTTAGAAAAGAATTTATCGAATTCACAAAAGATAATTACAAATTTTAATTTAAAATTATATTTTAAAATTTTCAAAATTAAAATTTCAGATTTTAACTAAATAAATAAACTATAATTTGAAATAATTTAAATTTAAGTTCGCTTTGAGTTATTTGAATTTTAATTTGAATAATTTAAATTAAAATTATGTAAAAAAATAAAAATTTTATTTGGGTTCAGTTGGAGTTATTTGGATTTTAATTTGAATATATTTAAATTAAAATTATATTAAAAAATTAAATTTTATTTTTAGTTTGGCTCCTAAGTAGTTCATCATTGATAGAATATATTATTGAATTCGGTTGAAAAAAAGTTATCAAGTTAGATTCAAATTCGATAATTTCAAATATAAATTAAATATTTTTCATGTAAGTTCAAAAAGTTGATGAACAAACATATTTATTTACACCTTTAATTGTAATCGTAAGCACCAAACCACTAATTATATTCTCATCCGATTCTTCATTAAAAAAATTTCAATAAATTATAAGAAAATCTCTTTTTTAAACATTTTTTGGGTTCACTCCCCTATGTGGGGTTATTTTTTTTTCACTCCCTAATCCTTCATTTCACTCCCTAATAAATTTTTTTCCACTCTTTAATCCTTCCAAAAAAAAAAAAATCCATTAAAATTTCTTTAAAATTCTTTACTCTCTCCAAAGTCTGAGTCATTTATGTTGGCGTTATACTCGTGGCCTATTTGTTTCGGGACATAGTTTGATTCGGGACGGTAATCAGAGGTCGCCGATGGTGTCCGATCTGCGATCGGACGTGTATACAATAACTGTCACGCATAGTTCGTAGAATCGCGATCCTACGCAGGATCGATTTGGGGTCAGGATCGGATCGGTCGGGATCGGATCGTAAAATCGTACGATCCTAGCAAAAATCCTTAAAATGAAAGAATATACAATTTCTATTAACATTATAATGATAATAATCACGTTCAACTTCAAGAATATTCCATTGATTACAAGATGATCCAATTTAATTGTCAACCTATTAGATAATAGACATATAAAAATTTATCATTTTAGGAAAAAGATATAACATAATATTATTGATAAAAAACTAACTAAAAATAATTAAACAGATGTTTAAATAATCTTAAAACTCTAACACTAACTC
Source organism: Boesenbergia rotunda (assembly GCA_024364735.1). Taxonomy (NCBI): domain Eukaryota; kingdom Viridiplantae; phylum Streptophyta; class Magnoliopsida; order Zingiberales; family Zingiberaceae; genus Boesenbergia; species Boesenbergia rotunda. Next base: position 296,589 of record JAGFNQ010001376.1, read on the forward strand.
TATAAAAGATAAAAATAATAATAAAAAAAAAGACTAAAAATCTTTTAGGCCTTTGAAATGGCTTTAAATAATATTTTTTGGAATTCAACTTTAAAACTAACTATAGATATTTGAATGAGTTTCGATTTGATATATTATACGTCACGTGGTTGAATCCGAATCAAAAGTTATGACCTTTTAAAGCTTTCACCGATCCTGTTCCGATTCTACTACGATCCTGTCCGATCCTATCCGATTCTGTCCGATCCTACGATCCTACGATCCTGCTCTCCTGCTCGAAAATCGATTCTGCGTGATTCTGGATCGATTTATGATCTAGGATCGTAGGATCGTACGATCCTACGATCCAGGATCGTAATTTTGCAAACTATGCTGCCACGTCATTTCACTCTCCCAAATTCACTCTCCCTATCATTACTCTTGTTTATTGAGTAATGATTGGGAGAGTGAATTTGGGAGAGTGAATGATGTGTAGCTAATGTGTACATGTTCGATCGCCGATCGGACACCACCGATGACCTTTGATTGCCGTCCCGAATCAAAAACTATGTCCTAAGAAGATGGTGAACCCGGCAGGGTCGCCGGTAATTGAGATCTCGCCGGATTGGCGGTGAATGCGACGAGATCATAATTGCAGCGATTCCCGATGAGTTCACCAATCTTCTTAGGACATAGTTTGATTCGGGACGGTGATCAGAGGCCGCCAGTGGTGTCCGATCGACGATCGGACGTGTATACAATAACTGCCACGTCATTCACTCTCCCATTCACTCTCCCAAATTCACTTTCCCTATCATTACTCTTGTTTATTGAGTAATAATTGGGAGAGTGAATTTGGGAGAATGAATGGGAGAGTGAATGATGTGTAGCTAATGTGTACATGTTCGATCGCCGATCGGACACCACCGATGACCTTTGATTGCCGTCCCGAATCAAACTATGTCCTAAGAAGATGGTGAACCCGGCAGGGTCGCCGGTAATTGAGATCTCGCCGGATTGACGGTGAATGCGACGAGATCATAATTGCAGCGATTCTCGATGAGATCACCGATCTTCTTAGGACATAGTTTGATTCGGGACGGTGATCAGAGACCGCCGGTGGTGTTCGATCGGCGATCGAACGTGTATACAATAACTGCCACGTCATTCACTCTCTCATTTACTCTCCCTATTATTACTCTTTGTTTATTAACTAATGCTTTGTCATCTTCCATAGTCGATGGTGTATACAGTTGAGCATGCTGAGAGGGGAGGGGGCATCTTGATTTCCTGAGCATTAAAAGTCACATTTAAAATATTATACATAATAATTTTAATTTTTTCAAATAATATAAATTAAAAGAATTAAAACTGTTTTTAAATGTTTAGCTTATATTAATCATTTTAGAATATTTTTGAAAACAGTTTAAAAAAAGTTTTAAAAGAAAAATAAAAAAAAAAGCAATAACGGTCTAAAACAGTTCGAAAAGATAAGATTTAATAATTTCATTATGTGAAGTTGTTATTAGCATAAACAATTTAAATTTTCCAAAAACGAAGACATGTATTTATTTTAATTTAATAGATGTTTTAAAAAAAAAAAAGAAAGGAAGGACTTGAGAGAATTATATTGATTAACTTTATACATATTTAAATTGCAATAAATATTGATTTATAAAGTTAAATGGATACCTATCTTCCTTAAAGGAATGTTTAAATTAGTTAAAATACATCAATTCTGTAAAATGAGAAGCCATTATCTTTTCTTATACTAATTCAAAGTTTTTGAAAAAAAATAAAAGAGTTAAACATCTATTTAAATTAATGTTATTTGTTCTTTGTAAAAACAAAAATTTTAAAAAATGTTAATCTTAGCCAACAAAGCAATTTTGTAGTCCATTAAGCTATTTCAAGTAAAATTAATTATTTTTAAAAAGTAAATTTATTTGAGCATATTAGAACAGAACTGCAGGATTTGGACAACAGCTCCGGAACCATACCTGATCCTAAGATTCGATTGAATGAAATTCATTCACAGCAACCAACTCAATGGCCACATTTGTTTCCCCTCTTAGCTCCCGGGGGTTATAATACAGTGAAAGAATGACTAATTATCTTAGACATTTATCGTTCGATCTATAATTATAACGAATTTTATAAAAAAAAAATCTTCAAATGAGGCGGCCGTGGGATGTTGACTTCTGGACCGTCCATTACGAGCTCACCCGATTTATTCTAATGATCAGTGGAAAACTTCAATGGAACCGAGTTGGTGACCCAAGATTCGACGTTATCCAACCTAATTAATCATTTTTTATTTCCACCCTTACCCAGATAAGCAGAGTTGGTATCTGTAAGATGAATTATCGCCGATAGACGGAGGCTAAATCCTAACGGGTACCAAAGAAAAATATTGAACCAGGTAACAAATAAATATGTAATTAATGATTGACCACGGATACATAAATATATACTCCGTTAGGTATATCTACTTCCCTTCCCATACACGTGCGATAATCTCGGAAGGATCACAGATGAGGGTTATTATCTTTTGTAGCCAACATTTGTTTAATTTCCACTCTCACCCTTTTCCTTTTTCCTCGATCGATCAGATTTCGACAATGACCTACCGAAACTAGTATTCGGAGCCCCAGCTCGACTTGTTCTAGATCACTAACTAACTCGAGCTACCGAGGAGGATCTATCTCACCGTCCAGTCTTATTCAGTTATCGAAAGACTAACGATGCCCATGCTCGAAGTGATCCGCCGTCCACAGACAGTCCGCTGTCATTCCAAAAGGTGTTTGTTTGTTTGTGATCATGCCCTCCATATCTCCCCATGTCTGCCTGCACATCTACCCACAATGCATACAGTTCGCAAATCCTCTGTCCCTTTGTTCCTCCGTCTCCATCGTCACTCTCGGAGTTGCCTTTGTCAAGTTAAACAAAGCATTTAATTTGGCTAGTGATGGCCCATGCTATGGAGGCCTCTTGTGCATGTATGGGTGCAGGCGTATGCTAGCTAGCCATTAAGGCCCTTAACAAAAGAGTTGTGTTGTGCACTCTCACAGCGGCATGGGGCGGTTGGTGCCGGCAGGCCAAGAGATCGATAGAGAGGACGACGGCGAGGAGAAAAAAAGTAGGAGAGTTGGATGGCTGGATATATATTGTTCGTGGCTCAATGATCAACTTGAAGATTAGATACTTGATGCTAACTAAAAAATTTTAATTCTACTTACAGATTTATTATTATTATTATTATTATGGAAGAATAAGAACATCAAAACTCTATTCAATTACAGATTAGGCATAGTTCTCCATCAATTCTGTGATGTGCACCTTCTGTGGCAAGCAATGATGTGCTTTGCCTGCCTTGTTTCCTCTTTCCATATCCTCCCAATGTCCTCTGCTACCTTCACAGCATCCATGGAGACACCCGAGAGCCCTGCCCTGCCGAACCCGACCGCATAAAGCCCCGAGCTCCCTTTCGACCCGTTCGGAAACTCTCGTGTCAGATGACCAGCTTTGTCGAACAAGTCAGTGCCCTACAAGTTTTCGAACCGGAGGAGGAAGTTTTTCAATAACAATCATTCGATCTTATTGTCCTAATCGTTTGAGGTCAAATATAAAGATGAACTTAGTTAGATCACCTGCAACCACTCGTGTACGTTGCTACGGTAGCCGGTCGCAAAGATGACCGAGTCTATGTTGAGGACTTGTCCGTCAACAAATTCCACCTTATCGTGGAAGAACTTCTTGATACCGGGGACCAACTTGATCTCGCCCGTCTTAATCTTCTTCAAGGCACCGATGTCTAGAACCGGGGTCTTCCCTTGCATACACTTGAGCTCGAATGGACCGAGAGCCGGCCGGTTCAAGCCGAGTTTTTTAACATCGCCGAGTTTCATCCATGAGATGGCCAAGAGGACCCTATCGACCAACCTCAATGGAAGCCATTTCAGTAGTTGAACGGCAAGCTCAAATGTAGATTTCCCAAGTGCCTCCCTTGGTAGCACATGAACCTATAGGGGTCAAATGATGAATAGTAACATTATAAAGATCATTTCAAAAAGTGGAGAACATTTAGGAGTAAAATGAAAAAATTGGCGCCTCACCGAGTCACGAACGACCATGACGGGGAAAGCGCCGTGGAGGCAGAGGTCGAGGCAGACCTCCATGCCGGAGTTGCCGCAGCCCACCACCAGGACCCTCTCCCCGGAAAATGCCTCGCCGGATTTGTAGTCGCCGGAGTGGATCGCCCTGCCTCCGAAGTCGTCCATCCCTTCCACCGCCGGCACCACGCACTCGGCGTTCTCCCCCGTCGCCACCACCAGCCAGTGACACATATACTCCACCTCCGCCTCCGCCTCCGCCTCCGCCTCCGCCTCCTCCGCCGTCCGCACCCGCCACATGTTGCACGTCGTGTCGAACCGCGCCGCCGTGACGGCCTCCCCGAACCGCGGGCTGAGCTCGAACCGCCGCGCGTAGGCCTGGAGGTACTCCACGAACTGGTCCCTGGTGGGGTACTCCGGGAAGTCGCAGGGGAAGGGGAGCCCCGGGAGGCGGCAGAACCGCTTGGGGAGGTGCAGCCGGAGCCTGTCGTAGGTGCGCGTCTGCCACAGCGAGGCGACGCACCTGGCGCGCTCGAGGATGACGAACGGCAAGCCCTGCTGCCGGAGGCACGCGCCCACGGCGAGCCCCGAAGGCCCGGCGCCGACTATCAGCGCGCCGTTCACCCACTTAGTCCTCCTCCTAGCCTGGCGATGGTCGGAAAACTGGGACATGACTGAATCTAAACAGAGAACACAAAACACAACTTGAAGCTTGTCCAGAGGATTTTGGAGGAGGAGGAGGAGGACGAAGGGACTATAAATAGAAGGCTTCGGCATCGATCTCGCGGTCGATTTGTTGCAGTAATGTGGTTGGCTATGGGATCTAACTAGATTGCATGGAGGATCTTGTGAGTTCTGCTTTGCCTCCGTGGCATGTCCTGTTTTGCGAAGCAGGAAACGTAGATTCTTTCGAAGAGTCAACGGAGGGGGTGGATTTTGTGTAGGGAATTTATAAGTTGCCAAAAAAAAGCAGGAATGTTTCATAAATATCTTCGATGAATTTTACCAAACAAAAGTATCTCCATTGATTGGGAAAATAACCGTTTTGATCGAAGCCGCAGCTTTGTGGAATTACAGCTTTGTTTCCATTCCGGGAAATTTGGGGGGCAAATCTAGCGAAGTGAATCGCCGAGGAAAATTGGGATGGATAGATCTTGTCGGGAGGAGTGAATCGTGTAAATATTTCCTTAGTGTCCAATTCACTTGGGAGGCTAATTTGATTTTGATAGAAATAACTTTTCATAGACGAATGCATCTTCCCGTATGTGATTTATATATGAATTGATGTTTCATTTAGATTATTTTAAAGGATACGACATAAATATTAGGAATTACAGCTTTGTTTCCATTCCGGGAAATTTGGGGGCAAATCTAGCGAAGTGAATCGCCGAGGAAAATTGGGATGGATAGATCTTGTCGGGAGGAGTGAATCGTGTAAATATTTCCTTAGTGTCCAATTCACTTGGGAGGCTAATTTGATTTTGATAGAAATAACTTTTCATAGACGAATGCATCTTCCCGTATGTGATTTATATATGAATTGATGTTTCATTTAGATTATTTTAAAGGATACGACATAAATATTAGCATGAATTTTAGAGTACTACACAGTGTTTAACATACAGTTTAATATAATTTTAATATAAGCTTCCGTCAATGATGCATTGGTCGAGCCCATTGTTAGTTTTTTAAATATTTAATAATTGAATTTTAATTTCTATAAATTATCAGATAAATTTTTTTAAATAATCGATTAATTTAAAAATGCTGGATTGATAATCTATCCGCCACGTGACTGGTGAAAATTTGTATGAAATCAGACTATTTATTTTTAATATTAATTAACTTAAATTGGACATCTAATGATCTTTTATATATATATATATATATATATATATATATATATATATATATATATATATATATATATATATATATATATATAGTTCTGATCTCTTACAGACCGCGCGGTGCGGATCCCGTGTGGACCATAGTGCCTGACGATCAGGGACTTCCTTGATCGGTCACGGATACGGCGCTGCGCTCCCGTGTCCCAACTCATCGGCGAATCCTTCGATCGTCGATCGGACACCACCGGCGGCCTTTGGCCGCCGCCCCCGAACAAAACTATATCCTAAGGAGGTACGGTGAACCCGTCGGGGTATGCTCCCGAGTCCCTCGGTGACCCATCAGGCAATGCCTGATCGGTCACGATATCTTGTCGGTCATGATCGGTCACCGTGACCGATCAGGCGTTGTCGCGTACGCGGTTCGCAGGAAACGATCCGCAGGTGATCAAATTCGTGTGTATATATATATATATATATATATATATATATATATATATATATATATATATATATATATATATATATATATATATATATATATATATATACACTATTCTGATTCATTGATTCGAGGATCACAGCGCAAGTGGTAAGGTAACGGTGACACCAATAATAACATCCAAGGGCAATTCCTAATAAGGGTGTTTGCTCAATGTGATTAACTATAAAAAATTTGAATGTGATTGTCCGATCATTTGGTGCTTTTGGATTTAGTGGTCATGGAAATTTATGTGAGACTAAATCGGTATATATAGATATATATATATATATATGAACAAAATGTGTGAAGGGGATTTTATGCAAATTATTTTATCATTATTTTCCTTTGCCATGTTGGTTAAGGCATCAGGTGCTGTGATCATTAACTTTGAATTAGTTAATCTAATTATGTAATTAACCAAAAGGCTAGGTTAATGCATATATGTAGGTTAGCCACTTGAGAGTGAAAAAAGTGGAGACAAAAGGGAAGGTTCGGCTTTGAGATTTTATTAATTATTTTTTATATAAATAAACCTTAATTAACTTCAAACTTGAGTGTTAATTACTTGATTAAGAAAAGGCTATGTGTAAAAGTTGATGGGAAAAAAGCACTTTATGTGTCATTTTTTGGTACCTTTCTTTTGATTAGAGCCTTCGTATCGAAGGTAACATTAATTGTTCGTCTAAAAGTTCATTATTCTTCATCTTCTTTGCGGCCTTCTTCCTTTTGCTCCTTTAATTTTTCTCATCATTTTTGTTGTGCTTTGTTAGGTCATTAAGCTCACTATTATACTATTGTAAGATTGTTGTTTAGCCATGATCATGTTCGAAATCGATAGAGATAGATCATCTATAAGGTATCTTTGATATTGACCAAAGAAGAACTAAAAAAAAAAATAGACTTTAGCGATGAAATTTTTATTGTCCATTGCTATTTTAACGACGGATATTAAAAGTTCTATCGCTAATAGTGACGGATAATTCAATCCGTCGCTATGATATATGATTTAGACAATGAAATCCTTTCGTCAATAACATCCAACAAGTAGTGACAGATTAATCCGTTGCTACCAGCGATAGAATTGTCAACGTTGTCACTAGTAGTGACGGTTTGGATAGTTCTGTTGCTAAGATAACTCTAAATCTTATAAAATTTAAAGTTAGGATTTGAGCTTTTTGTCGCTGGGAAAATCGTCGAAGAATCGCGACCGAATAGTCCGTCGCTAATAGCAATGATTTCATCGCCATTAGCGACGGATAAAGTTCAAGTTGCTGCTAGTAGAGACGGACAAGTTAAATCTGTCTCTATTAGCGACAGATTAAATTGTTCGTCGCTATATTTGGGATATTAGGTTTCGGCTGTCACTTTTCTCCTCCTCACGTGCGTGCTTAACTCTCTATTCCAGCGATTTCCAGATCCAACGACTAGGCAACTCCTTCTGCTTCAGGTACTTCCCGCCCTTATCTTTTATGGTTTGTTCTTTTGCATGGTGGTCGCGGTTCTTTTGCTCGGTGGTTGCGGTCGCCTGTGGTCGGCTGTGGCTGAGTGATGGCCACTTGTGGCGATGATTTTGATGTCGTATTTGAAAATATTATTGGTTTTGACTGCTTGTGGCGATGGTTATGTTGTTCTGCCTTTCTATAATTAATATTTAATTGTAGTCACTTTTGATATGATATGAAGGAAAATTCAAATGCCACGTCACATTCAAATAAGTCTCATGTACAAAATATTCCTCACATATTGATTTTTTTTTATTTTAAATTTTGGTTGTTAAAAGTTGATATGATGTATGCTTATTAGCAAAATTTTTAGGTTAGGACGGTAGATAGCATATTACTTTCATTTTGTTTTTTTTTCCTTGAATGTTAATTCATAAATTGGTTATTTGCTTTTGTTATTAGTTGGCCGCTAGCATATTGCTTTGTTTTAAATATAAGCATCCTTAGTTTGACATGATTAATCATGTTAGAAATTTTATTCTCATTAGGATACAATATATATGAACACGACATAGATGTACAATAGGTTAGAAAATGATTTATCAGGCAAGAATTTTTTGTTGGGATTGAAGATTTTGTGAACTTCGCAAGTCTTATCCTGAATGTTTGAATATTGTTGAGTTAAAGTGCCCATGTAATCAACATAGATGTCGAAATGCAACTTTCCATGATGAGGAACAGTAAAAACACATATATATGTAGGTATGAGTTTATTCCAAATTATTACAACTGATATTGTCATGAAGAGTCATATGTATTTGAACTCATTAGACCTTCCATTGCTTCGTCATCGAACCTGATTGCTCCAGAAGCATCATCTAGGCTTGATGATGCAATATAATCAATTGTTTACTATGCAATGAATACATTTGATCAATCGAATATAGATGAAATACCTATGCCTGAAATTCAGAAAATATATGAGATACTAGAGGCTTCCCGAGATAACTGCATGATTGATAGTTTTACAATACAAAAAAATTGATTAGAGATTTGAGTTTATCAATAGAGAAGATACATTATTGTATCAGTAATTGCATGATCTTTTGGAATGAAGATAGCCAACTAATAAAATGTAGAATGTATAATCACCCTCATTATAAGCATAGTAGTCACATAGCTGGGAAGAAAAAAAAAGGGATCCCTTACAAAGTCATATATTTCTTTGCGTTAACTGCTAGGCTCCAACAGTTGTATACATCAGCCACAACAGAAAGCCACATGTGCTGGCATCAAAACTATGTACATGAAGGAGATATCATGTGTTATTCTTGTGATTCCCTTGCATGAAAACATCTAGATATAATATTTTTCGCCTTTGCAATGGAACCACGTAATGTGAGACTTGGACTTTCTACAGATGAATTTCATTATTTGGAAGTTATGGACAACAATATTCATCATGACCATTTTTATTAACACCATATAACTTACCATCATGGATGTGCTTGAAAGATGAATTCATATTTCTTACTGTACTAATTCTAGGTCCACAAAATCTAAAAGGGTAAATAAATATTTTTTTTACAACTTTTGATTGTTGAGCTAAACCATTTATGGAATGTAGGCTTAGAGACATATCACAGTGCAAGTAAATCAAACTTTACAATGCATGTTGCATTGTTATTGACCATTAGTGATTTTCTCGCGTACTCAATATTTTCAAGATGGAGAATGCTAGAAAGTTAGCATATACACATTGTATGAGTTAGTCAGATGCATTTTATTACCTTGCAGTAGAAAGATTTTTGAATTTGATGATCATCGAAAATTTTAACCTGTTGATCATCCATTTAGACAAAATAAGAAAAATTTCAAAAGGAACAAAATGGTTAGAAAACTACTCTCAGTTTGGAAGCCAGGTGAAGAAATTCTTAATGAAATTGATAGTTATTGATTTCTTTTAGTAATTCAGGATGGTTCTAATGATATCGATAAGTACATTGTTAAAGTGAACAAATGCGATTAGAGGAAAAGATGTATTTTTTGGGAGTTTTCATATTGAAAGTATTTACTCTTTCGGCATAATTTAGATATGATGTATATTGAGAAATATTTTTTTGATAACATCTTCAATACTGTGATGAATGTTCATTGAAAAACTAAAGATCCAACAAAATCACACGAACAATTGGAACAATTAGTAAGCAACCTGAGTTGCATCAGAATGAAACAACTGGTAAATATCCTAAGGCTTGTTATATATTAGACAAAAAAGTAAACAAGCAATATGTTCTTGGTTGAAAATAATCAAATTTCAAATGAATATGCCTCAAATATATCTCGTTGTGTAGATACAAATAGATTAAAAATGGTTGGAATGAAGAGTCACGATTATCATGTGTTCATGCAAAGATTAATTCCAATAACTTTCCAGAACCTACTTCATAATAATGTTTGACAAGTATTTATAGAATTGAGTTTTTTTGTCCAGAAATTTGACTTCCAAGGTTATTACGATATCTGATATGCTTCACCTTCAAATAGATATTTCAATGATACTTTGTAACATTGAGCGAATATTCGACCAATTTTTTTTTATTCAATGAAACATTACATATTCATTTATTATATGAGGCATAAATAAGCGGTCCTGTGCAATACAAATGGATGTACCCTTTTGAAATATTTCTTAAGAAATTAAAGAATAATCTGCGTAACAAGTCAAGAGTTGAGGGATCAATATGTAATGCATATTTGGTTGAAGAAGTAACTTTGTTTTACTCTTATTTATTGCTGATAATGTGAAAATCAGATATCGTAGGTGCCCACGAAATCAAGATGACAGTCAAACATTTAATCCAGAGATGCTTTCTATTTTCAAGTTTTCTAATAAAGCAATGGGTGCAATTATATCTAGATGGTTAAATGACCAAGAATATCATGCTGCCAGGACATATACATACTCCTAAACTGTGAAGAGGTTAAACCATACTTAAGGTAATAGTTCAAGTTTATATATATATTTGCATTATATAGCTTTTTGAAAATTTGAATTGAAATATAATATGATCTTAAATTACCTTATTTGACAGCTTGTACGAACAACAATTGCACTTACAAAATCCATCAATAAGTGTAAATAAGGTAGATTAGAAGTTAGAGGATGAATTTGTATTTTGGTTTCAAATTTATGTTAGTTAATACTAATTTTTATCAGTGCAATCTTTTATTATATATTCATTTAATTTTTATAATAACTACTATTATAGGTGAATGATCATAGAATTTCAAATGTGAAAGATGAAAGATGAAAAAATCTCGCATATGAACCTCTGTGTAATATAACCGTCTACTCTGGTTATTATGTTAATGGATAAAGATTTCATGTGGGCCAACGTGATTTACAAAGACTTACGTATAATTCTGGTGTTTGCTTAAAAGGATCAACAAACAACAATAATACTCAATTTGACTATTATGGCATACTTGAGGAAATTATCGAGGTTGAGTACCTAGCATTACCTTTCAAAAGATGTGTATTATTCAGATGTTCATGATATGATCCAAGTCCAAGGATGGGTATACAATTTAGTTAAGGTGAATTCAACTAAAAGATCCAACAAGTTTGAGTCTTTCATCTTTATGGTACTGGTCAAGTATTTTATCTTGAGTACCCAACTAAGAAAAAACGACCCAATTAATGGCTAGCTATATGTCAAATAAAGCCTAGGTCAAGCATAGAAATGTTATATGCGATAATTGTCCAAAATCATGATGTTTATCAAAATGAAGAAGTCATAATATACTTAGTTGATTTAGAAATACAATCTACATCATAATTAATTGTAAATGTTAATGTTACTTATGAGAAAATAGATGATGGAGAGATATTTAGCAGTAAGGAGGTTAATGTATTAACGGAGTTTAACGATGAGAACTTATAATATGTTAATTTAGTTGATTCAGAATGAGATCAGGTAATTAAATATTGCATAATAATACTATCATGAAATGATATATTACTAGTTATTTTTATTTCATCTTCCTTGTTATAATATATTATTATTGCAAATATGTATAACTAATATTATGATTTTGGATATATAGTCATGTAGTTAGGACAGAAATCACGTGATGACCAGATCATTTTGAGAGTAGTCGATGATTGGTAAGTAAATATGCAATTTTTATATATTCCAGTACTTAATTTGCTTGTTATTAATCACATATCTAATGTATGATATTTTTCCTACAGCTTTCTCCCAGATAGCCACCAGGTCTCATCTTACATAATAAAGAAATTCAGAAAACGATCGTCCTCGACTGCTATTACATGGAGCCATGTGGAGCAGGATATGAAGAGTTTTTACTACAGAGAATTTTTGATAAATATTTTGAATATAAAATCTATTTCTAGTAAAAAAAACTAACATGATACTAAATCTCTTTTTTTCCAAAAGAGATATGTTTAGGAGGAGGGCGACGAGGATAGGTTCAAGAAAACTTGGAACGACCATTGGTCCAAAATATACAGGGACATGTTACACAAGTCGAAGAAAAAGGAAATCAGGCATTCTGAGGTCTCTAAGGCAGTTTGGCTAGCTTGGAGAGCCGTTTGGGATGCCTAGCATTGGAATGATAATGCTGCGATTGCTCGAGCTAATCGCAACTCAGAGCTTGTTGGGCCCAGCACCAAATTCACCAAGCATACTGCTAGATCCTATTCCATTGTCGAGCATGCCTCTAACTTGGTAAATTTTATTTAAGTTATAATAAAATTTCATACAAGTGTTTTGGATATTTTTAAGGTGCTGCATTTTCTGTCCACGGGTTGCTGAATTACAGAAACCTCCCACTAGCTAGGATGTATTCAAGAAGACCAATAAAAAAAAAGATAGGGCATATATCGATCAAAACTTCTCGGCAATTAATGTAAGGATATTAACTTAGTGTATATATATTTGTAGACTTTTTATGGAGATTAATATAATTCTTTTTCCCACAGAAAGTAATGACCACTAGAGTTGCATAGGCATCTCAGCCTACAGAAGGGGAGGCTTCACAACCTCTTCCCACCGACTAGGTAAATGACATTTATTATGATGTCGTTAGTGGAAGGAGGAAGACCACCCTATACGATTTTTACTCTCAGGCTAAAATTGCCTCTGATCGGATGAGAGCTCCAGGGATTAGGGAGCGTCCAAGTTGTTAGGACTTTTGTGTCTAGCTAGAGGGGGTGAATAACTTCTCTTAGATTTTGTCTACAAAATGTTAGCCAAAGCACAAGAAAAAGATAGACAAAAATAATAACAATGAAAGTAATGCTAACTCCCTTGATTTACTTGGTCTCCACCTCCTTAAGGTGACTAATTCAAGGATCCACACCCATACAACCAAGCTCCACTATACTTTTCTTCTTTTCAAATCAAGCTTGAAGGTGAAGAAACCCTTACAAGATGATCTCCTCTTACAAGATTAGAATAATTTTGGAGGAAGAGATTGAGAGTTTATAAGCTTGGAGATCTCAGAACGAGCAAGAAAAATTGAGAGAATCAAGTTGTGTGTCTTCAAGTTCTAAAATCTATTTTTTGTATAACCCTCGATATCAGTCGACTGGCAATATCATCAATCGACTGATGAGCTTCAACAGCTACTGTAGATTATGTCTGATTTTCTGCCATCAACCTTCAACGGTCACTTATCAGTCGACTGGGTCAGGTTCTGTTTATAAATCAATCGACTGATTCCACTTATCAGTCGATTTAGCTCTCCATATCAGTTGACTGATCCTCTCATCAGTCGACTGATACCTAATGAATCTCAGGTTTCACTTTTCCTTTGCGTAGACATAAGCCTTCAAACACCTTCCATCAGTCTTGCGCCCTTAGGATGCTTCTGAGCCCTCAACTCCTCATCCTTGCGCTTGCTTTGAAGTCTTTCCCTCGGTCTTGTCATGCTAAGTCTTTTTTTGCCAACTCTTCATACCTGGACTTAAACTCAAGTTTTTTGTTCGATCACCAACATTGCCTAACTTAAACTCATTTAACCAAACATCAAAAGTAAATAATGTTTGGGGTATGATTGCACCAACACAAGTTCCTCCTCTTCATCTAGTGAGGTTCGTTAATTACAAAAGGAAAATAATGATATGCGAACTCGACTCACGTCATTGAAGATAACGATGGTCGAGAGGGACACAGAGGTGTGAGAGATGTGGGAGTGTCAAGCTCATACCGAGAAGATACTACGTTAGATGCAAACTTTTACAGTAACGTTTGGAGTCTCAGGAGACTCAGGAACCTGAGAATTCCCTTGTTGAGTAGATCTTTTAGAGGTATGTTATCCTTTTTCTTAGCTGGTACTTTTTTTCTGAATTAGCATCGCTAAGTGTTATATTTTTTCATTGTCATTTTTAGATTTTTGTATTTTTTGGGAGTCATATCCAGATATTGTCTTGGCTGAAAGGAATGTGTTTTTGCATATTTTATGCATCACTAAATGTTATGTATATTTTGCTTATAAGTTACGATAACTAGTTATGTTTTTTTATAAATGTTTGTAGTTGTATTTAACTTTTATTTGTATCGTCTACTAATCTAATAATATTTCATGCAAGATCGAAGTTCATTTTGATCAAGTTTTAATTATGATATCTTGTATTTGACTCTTTCTTCATTTAAGTATTGATTTATGTATTTGGATGTCCGATGATACAATTTAAGTTGAGTTTGATTTGTAGTATGATACCGGGCCAGCTTATGTGTAGCCTGGCTCGGCAGCCTGGCGCATAGTCAGTCGAAGATAGATTCGCGGGCTGGGGGAGCCCGTGGGGTGGAAGGCTCATATGGGCGACCTGGCCTAGCTCCCCAGAGAAGATGAAGGGATGGGCCCAAATCATCGTCTAGACTCCCTCGCAGGCCTAACCCCGCGCTCCTCTCTGGGGGTTCCCAGTCAGACACGCAACGCCCCATGCATTCAGATAATGTCTAACTCAAACTACTACTCCTCTAGGTTTGGCTCCTAGCCGACGCGTGGCGGCCCACGCTCCTAGGGTAAGCCCGAGCGTGAGGAAGCTTTAACTAATATATCACAGTTAGTGCCCCAGTTGGCACCTTCATCCCTGGCCCTCAGTCGACCTCATTACTTAGTGCCCCAGTCGGCACCCTCATCTCTGGCCCTCAGTCGGCCTCATTACTTAGTGCCCCAGTCGGCATCCTTGTCTCAGGCCCTCAAATGGCCTCGTCACTCAGTGCCCCAGTCGGCACCTTCCTTTTAAGGGCGACCCTAGTATGCCCTAGTTGTTGGATCGAGAGAAACGATAGAGGGGGGGTGAATATCGTAAAACGTTCGGATTAGAGTTAGAGAAATTACGCAGCGGAAGAAATAAACAATCAACGCGAACACAAGATCTTTTACTTGGTTCGGAGTCGCGGTCGGCTCCTACTCCAAGGCCCACGGTCGTTGACCGTTTACTGCGGGCAATTCTATATGTGCGCAAAACAGTTTACAGAGAGATATTACAAAAGTAGTACAATAAACTTAGAAATAGCTCTTCGTTACCGACGTCCGGTATAGATTGTATTTTCGGAGCGGAGGGACGTCGTCGGCGCTTGTATCTCGAGTTGGGAGGTTTCCGGAGTAGAGCGCGGGAGCAGAAGAGCGTAGGAGCGTTGGAAGAATTTGATTCCTGAAAGCCTTAGGGTCGAGGGCCTTTTTATAGCCCCTGGGGGCGCCCGGAACGTCGGGCCCCCCCCCCATGTGTCAGCTGATCCGAGTTCCTCTCGGTCAGCTCTGATCCCTTCAATCTCGGGATCAGGCTTTGATGAGGGCGCCCGGGACGCTGGGGGCGCCCGGGTTGACTAGGTCACCTCTTATCCGTTTGGCTTCGTTGGCTTCTGCTTCGTTAGCTTAAACTGGGGGCGCCCGGGATGCTGGGGGCGCCCGGGAGCATGGGGGGCACCCGGGAGCACGGGGGTGCCCCGCCCATAAGCTGCCGAATTACTTCTTTCGCTTCATCTGTTTTGTATTCACCTTGGGGGCGCCCGGGACACTCCGGGCGCCCTACTCAGCTACTGCCTCACTCCTTTGAGCCTCTCTGAGCTGCAGACACTCGTTCCTTCGGTCCTGCATCCAGGGTTAGTCCAAAACAACATAAAGCAATAATATGTTAGTTTTATACAGCCTTAGCTATCTTGGTTCTGACTTTGGGTCTCCCAAATGGAGCCCTAGGTCAAACCAACGCCTACTGTTCCCTCGACGGGGAACGCGTCCTCACCTACTCCTCTCGGGCGAATTTACATGATGCCAACCGGCTCCTCCGGTTGGACTTTTGCCCAGCAGTCCTTCGCTAGGTGCCTAGCTGTCCTTCGCCAGGTCTTCAGTACCAAGCCGTCCTTCGCCTGGTGCCTAGCATTCCTTCGCTAGGTCTTTGTATCCTGGCATTCCTTCGCCAGGTGCCTAGCATTCCTTCGCTAGGGCTTTGTATCCTGGCATTCCTTCGCCAGGTGCCTAGCAGCCCTTCACTAGGACTTTGTTTCCTGGCAGTCCTTCGCCAGGTGCCTAGCAGCCCTTCGCTGGGACTTCTTTCTGCACACTTAAGTAACTTTGTTAGATCACCAATAATACTTAACTTTGAACCCTTTGCCAATATCAAAACAAGGTTCGATATGATGCTTCCTGCACCAACACTAGTGTGCCGAACAACCACTCCCTGACATCAGACTACCCGAAGCAGTATGGGGTCGGCACAGGATTGGTGTCATCCTGGCCCAAACGACGGATATCCCGCTGCTGGCTTGATCTTCCTGCCACACCCTGTCCCCCCGTACTATCACCACAAACACTGGTGTCAGGCCAAGCGGCGCCAAATGGCGTCGGCCATTAAGTTGACAGTGCCCCTTTCCTTAACCCAGTATGCACTACTTTATCATGCCACCTCTGGGCATGCATCACCTTGTCCTTGCTATATGGCAACCGGTGGCAGGTGGGGCAGGAGCTGTCAGCTTCCCCGGCTATATAAGCCTCTTCACTCCGCATCTCTCAGGTACGCGCAATAGTGCATTGTTTACTGTTCTATTGCTTTCCATTTGCTGGCCACCGTCGAGTACTGATTTGACCGTCATAGTGCCTGGTCGGGGACTTTTTCTGGCGGGTTCTAACAGTCCCTGTCTTGTAGGCGAGGAGCGAGCCAGCTCAGCAGTCAGCCTTAGCATTCTCATGCCCTTCAGAGGACCATCTCACAGGAGGGGCGTCTACCTCGCTTCGCGATAGGATCATAGTATTTGACTCTTTTTATTGTTTGATATGTATTATTGTTATGATGCTTATGGATTGGATATTATTTGTATGGATTTTATGTTTAGTTTATTTGTGTGGATTTTGTTTGTGTGGATTATATATCGTTTGTGATAGTAGTTGTTTATTATATAACTGTATATATGGAAAATGAAAAAAGTGGAGAGAGATTGGAAAATATTATGTTGCAAATAGCGACGGATATTTATTATTCTGTCGCTAATAGCGATGGATATTTATTATTTTGTCTCTAATAGCGATGGATATTTGACCTATCCATCGCCAATAGCGATGGAATATTAACATTTCCATTGTTAATAGCGACGGTTTCCGTCACTATGTTACAATACAAGTGAGACTAATTTTATTTTTTTTGGTGTTAAATAGAGACTTCCATCTCTAATAGCGACTGAATGTCAAAATTCCGTCTCTAATAGCGTCGAAAAAGTCAATAATCTGTCAGCGACGAATTAGCGATGACGGCAAATTAGTGACGACCTAGTCAATATCCGTCGCTAATCTACTGCCGGTAAACAGTATTTTCCCCGGTTGCTAGCGACGGATATATGTTACTCATCGTTGTACATTAGCGATGGTACATTTATCATCCGTCTCTATTTTAGCGACGGATATTAAATATGAATCACTAATAATGACTATGACTTACTTGTACGCAACGGGAGCTTTTTCTTTGTCCGTCCGTTGTTACACCATAATAGCGACGGATTGCCGGTGGAATTCATCCGTCACTAAAGCCTGTGCTTTTTATAGTGAAGATCTCGATTCAGAAACGAAGAGAAAATCGTGTGAGACCACAAGAGAAAAAAATAAACAATGGTCAGTAAGCAGGTGAGGGAGTCCTTGGTGTGGCTACTTTGACAGTCAAGTCAATGCAATGGATCAAAAGTTTGAAGAACAGTGGAGTATGCCTTAGATTTTTGACTCATGTACCTGTGTCAATAGAGAAGGACTTATTTTTATAATGCTCTTGTAATACCCATCTTAATGAGGCATCACACCATTGTTAGATACCATGTCTAATCTGTAGGGATCTCCCGACGATATAAACACAAAAATGCAGCAGAAACAAGATCTCTCGAGCGATCCATGCGAAAGAAAAACTCGTACGAGATTCATCTATCTAATAGAGCTATATATGTGTATACCTTTGAAGCATGCCCTTACGTTTATCCTGCTCGTCCAAGCTATGTCGGATCTCTTGAACGTTCAAGTGTCCGTGCCTCTATGCGTATCCACACAAACATGATCTCTCAACTTCGGAGAAGAACTACCTTAGTTGTACTAGCAACTTGAGGTAGTTCACAAAAGCATCAAGAACCCCAAAGAAAGGGTTTCGGCCAAGAGGGAGAAGAGGAGGATGAGAGGAAGGAAAGATGACTTTTTTTCATCCAAATGACAAGAAAACTCTTTTATACTCATCCCATGAATATGAAGAGTTTTTGTCCCTTTAGCTTCCCTTCATTAAAGCCAATAAAGAGCACATTTTCTCATGTGGCTCTTCAACTTCTCTCCATTCAATAAAGAGAATCTTTTCATCCTCCTCTATTATTAATTTATTAAACATTTTAATTAATTAATATCTCATCCAAATGTGGTTGAGTCTAATCTAAATGAGTCTAACTCAAATTAGACCTCAATCTCATAATCCAATTGGATTCACTTGAGTCTAACTAAATCAATCCAATTCGGATCAAATCTTAGTTAAACTAAGATCAATTAATCTCCGAAGCATCGTGTCCTTAGTGTGTGACCCAATAGGTTCTTATAACATTGGCAATGTGTCTAAACTGCTTTAGACATATAAGCAATGAGCGACATCTAGCAATGCATCATTGCTACCCAAGTAACAAGAAAGTTGAGATCCGACTTAACCTCCGTGACTATGACAATGTATAACCTTGTCCTTCTATCCTCAATATCTAGATTGACCAATGAGGCATAAACTGTGTCATCCTCGATCAATCTTTGTGTTTCTTGATCCTCAAGTAGACTCACTCAAACAAATGAGCTCAATATCTCATATTGACTCATTTGAGCATGACCATGCATTTTAGCAGTCCTACTGGATCAAGAGGCCCACAGATATCACTCCCGTCATATGGGAGGGATAGATCTCATCTACATCACTCACATCCCTCCGCATAATTCATTATATACCCAGTGATCGCCTTTATAGTCCACCCTATTACGGGTGATGTTTGACGATACCAAAGTACATAACTCCTCATGTAGGGAACCGTAGTGACTTCATGTATAAGGATTATGTTGGGACCTTGACGTACGGCTAGAGGGGGCTGAATAGCCGTTCACCCACTTCGAGTGCAATTTTCTTCCTACACGTTGTTAGTGCGCAAGCGGAATAACAAATAACAAACCTAACAACTAAGAAGACAAACCGATTTACGTGATTCGGAGATAAGGCTCCTACTCCACGGTTGTCCGTAAGGTGGACGATCCCGATCCGTCGGTGGATAACTCCCCGGAGCACCTTCGGCTAGCTCTTGTCGCTCCTTGTGGATGGAGAAACCTCGCCACAATCCCTTGACAACTTCTGAGCACTTGTAGGCTACTAACAGGCTTTACCCAAGCTTGTTTCGCCAAGAAAACTCAGACAAAAATGAGCCCTCTTAAATAGTGCTCGATACTGTTCTGACCGTTACCAGTCGACTAGTGTTATCACCAGTCGACTGATCCTCACAAATTTGAATGTCACAACTTGAAGATTCATATTTTGGTCGACACCATCAAAATGATTGCACCAAGCAATATTAACCATTGGTATCAATAAAGGATACCTTCTTTTTCTGAAAACCCTAGAAAATAGAAAACATCAGCACCAGTCGACTACGTCAGTTACCAATCGACTGGTGCCTTCAAACTGCAAACCCACAGAAAGATCAGTCGACTGCCCCATCAGTCGACTGCCCCATGGGGCAGTCGACTGATACTAACCAATCTGAAAACTCAGCCTCTGAGCCAAAATTCAGAAACCCATAATAAATTCTATAAAATTTGAAAAATCATGAAACTTTGCAAACATGTTTCTTATGATGTATTCTATCAGAGAAAAATATATTTTTATGAAAACTCTAAACATGTTTAACTTTTTTACTAAAGCTCAAATTCTTTGAAAACACTTCATTTTGTATCAACATTCCATCCTAGATTTGAACCCATATGTTTTCCAAGTCTATCCCATACTATTTAAAATATAGAAATATTTTCAATCCTCCCCCTTGTTCTTACATTAGCACTAAAGAAAGAAAAATTGATCAAAGCTCCCCTTTTAGACCATAATCTCTTGATAGAAGGTATATTGAACTATTCATACTAATAGTCACATGTGAAAGTTTATGACACTCATATGACAATCTATGAAACTTTTTCATGACGGGTCAATTAAATACACATTCTCTAATGTATACTCATGTGTCAACTTGATATCACATATCCATGACTTGTGAGCTCAAGTCATCAATTAACCTACATGCTAGTCTTCATGCATTAATATTGTCCTTGAATATTATTGTTTGACTAGGAATGGTTTAGTATAGTGTTCTCTACATTATCTCACTATCGATTCAACCAATCGATATGATGTAGATAGGAACCTACTACCCAAGGACATTATTATACTTAGTTATTTGACACAAGTATAAAGTAAGTATAATAACCAAACATGTCTTTATTAACGATAGAATATGATACAAAAAGTTCCTAGTCAATCATCACATAATTGGCTCTAGGGCTTTTACTAACATAATCATCATGTTTTAACCTTATTCAGCAATCCCATCATAAGTACTAGAGGAGTATCTAGCATATATGCAAAATGTATGGTTTTGATGATTTCCTGGCAAGCTCATTTGGAATACTAATGATAGGATATGATCATGGGCCTAAGCCTGCTGCGTTAAGAGTTCGACCAAACTAATAGGGTAATGTGTTGAGGGACGGAAGCCTAGTCCCCAATTAGGAGTGACTAGGCCCTTATGATATCTCGGTGGGGAGCTGGGCCCCGGGATGTCTGATCGACAATATGCCATCGAAGCGTGACAAAGAGCAGAGTCTTGGAAGTATCCTAGGGGGGATCTGGCCCCCGGGATGTCCGATCGGAGAAATCTGATTGAAGCATGGTGGAGAGCAGCGCCTTAAAAATATCTGAGTGGAGAGTTGGGATCTAGTGATGTCCGATCAACAATATCCGATCGTAGGGAGCTAGGCATCGAAAGTAACCGAGTGGGGGAGATAGACCACTTGGGTGTCTGATCAGTGGGGAGTTGGGCTCGGAAAGTAGCCAAGTAGAGAGTTGGGCCCTTGGGGTGTTTGATAACCGATTAGAGCATGGTGGAGAATAGAACTCCAAAAGTAGATAAGTGAGAGCTGGACCCTTGGGGTGTCCGATTAGAGAAATCCTACCGGAGCATGGTGGAAATCAGAGCCTCGAAGTAGACATGTGGAGAGTGGGTCCCTAGGTTGTCTGATCAAAGAAATCCGATTCGATCATGGTTGTCACGCCCCGAGACCCAGGAGCCGCTGGTCCAATAGAAAATCGGACAGCACCTCCCCTGTCCGGCGGACAATTTACACCTACACAGAACACGACCACGCAGTTTAATTGGCCTCAGGCCTCAAAATATAGATAGACACAATATAAAACACAAGACAATTTACACCTACCCATCATACCTGACTGCGGACCGGTCCGACTTACGACAAATCAACCAATACATAAACCCCTTAGGGCACACTACAACCCACACAAGACATATACAAAGTCCTAAAGGAAATATGAACTAAAATACATCGCCAAGTACAACAAACAAAACACTGACGTCGCGATGGGTAGGGACTGGCTGTTGGGCTCTTCTGGCGACTCCAAGTATCTCAACCTGAAATAGAAACATATGGCAACGGTGTGAGTCCATAAACTCAGCGAATACCCAGTAGATATGCATAGTATGTTATAATAACAATAGAAGTCTACGCTGATACAATCTCATATGAACAATAGGAAGAAAGGGTATACTGAAGATACTGAATAGAGATACATACCAGAATACATCTATCCTGCAGAGGGTGAAATAAATCCCTATGGAACAAGTATAACATATAAACCAAGGTATACAGGTATCCAGTACATGCATGTCAACCAAGTCCAGCAAATAAATGCAGCAAACACAATCAAGTGCACAATGCATCGTATGCATATGATGCAATGTCATGGTCACCCCCTAACACCAGTCAAGCCACCGAGACAGGCGATACTGTGTCGGCCGAGTGGGTAGAGCTGTGACACTGTACACACCCTGCTATCACTGCTCATGAGTGACCGAGTGGACAGGATGCTGGTGGAGTGAACACTCCGCCCCATATATATATGGGGGAGATATCTCTCTCATCTTCTCTGGTCTATGGGAAGAGAAGGGATCCCTGCTTGCTACCACGCTCCAAAACCACTACCCATGAGCGGTTGAGCGGAGCAATACAGAGCAAATGCACACACGCTACGGTATCCACTAACCCATGAGTGGCCGGGTGTGCATATCATGTGCCGGAAAACGATTAGGCTCAACCACAAGGGAGTCGCTGATCGCCGGCATGCAACAATGCAAGGATGGTGTATGATAGATACACATACCTCCCTCCCAAGTCCTCAGTATACTAGGTCTCAGTCTGAATCCTATAACAGGAAATACAGTTAACCTACAAGGTATACTGGCTGAAAACTACAGATCCCTCAAGGTCAAAGGCAGGAGATACATCACGATCTCTAAGCATACATCTAGATATGACACTACCTGATACTGTATGGAACTAACAGCATAATAACTCAGGGATAAACCATAGGTATCCAGGACAGGCATAATAAACAGGGATAAATAACAAGTATCCAGAACAGACATGATAACTCAGGGATAACTAACAAGTATCCAGGAAAGGTATAATAACTCAGGGATAACTAATAAGTATCCAGAACATGAATAATAACTCAGGGATAGCTAACAAGTATCCAGGTCATGAATGATAACTCAGGGATAACTAATAAGTATCCAGAACATGAATAATAACTCAGGGATAGCTAACAAGTATCCAGGTCATGAATGATAACTCAGGGATAACTAATAAGTATCCAGAACATGAATAATAACTCAGGGATAGCTAACAAGTATCCAGGTCATGAATGATAACTCAGGGATAACTAATAAGTATCCAGGACACGAATAATAACTCAGGGATAACTAATAAGTATCCAGTTCAGATATAATGACTCAGGGATAACTAACAAGTATCCAGGTCAGATATAATGACTCAGGGACAACTAACAAGTATCCAGGTCAGGCATAATGACTCAGGAATAACTAACAAATATCCAGGTCAGGCAATATAACTCAGGGATAACTAACAATTATCCAGTTCAGATATAATGACTCAGGGATAACTAACAAGTATCCAGGTCAAGCAATATAACTCAGGGATAACTAACAATTATCCAGTTCAGATATAATGACTCAGGGATAACTAACAAGTATCCAGGTCAGGCAATATAACTCAGGGATAACTAACAATTATCCAGTTCAGATATAATGACTCAGGGATAACTAACAAGTATCCAGGTCAGATATAATGACTCAGGGATAACTAACAATTATCCAGTTCAGATATAATGACTCAGGGATAACTAACAAGTATCCAGGTCAGATATAATGACTCAGGGATAACTAACAAGTATCCAGGTCAGGCATAATGACTCAGGAATAACTAACAAATATCCAGGTCAGGCAATATAACTCAGGGATAACTAGCAATTATCCAGTTCAGATATAATGACTCAGGGATAACTAACAAGTATCCAGGTCAGATATAATGACTCAGGGATAACTAACAATTATCCAGTTCAGATATAATGACTCAGGGATAACTAACAAGTATCCAGGTCAGATATAATGACTCAGGGATAACTAACAAGTATCCAGGTCAGGCATAATGACTCAGGAATAACTAACAAATATCCAGGTCAGGCAATATAACTCAGGGATAACTAACAATTATCCAGTTCAGATATAATGACTCAGGGATAACTAACAAGTATCCAGGTCAGGCAATATAACTCAGGATAGCGTATAAACTTACTGCTATCTATAACAGACAATGCATAGCAATATGACAATATCTAAAAGATAAGTCAAAGGGTACCCGCCTCCAGAGAGTAGAAGTAGTCCGTATCAAATAAGAACCTCCCGTCCAGAAGTCCGAAAGCAAGTCAGTGCCCTGTAGCAAAGACATAGTTTTTAACTACTATAATATGTAATTTATAGCTAACAAGCTATCTCAAGTAATTAGGATCTTTCTAATTATCATCGTTTCATCTAATTAACCATAATTAGATGATTAACCTTTAATTATCCCAATTAGATTCCAATCCCTCTAAACAATCAAATACTTATTCAAACACACCCATCTCAAACTCAAAACCGATTCCATGAATGGTTTGAAACTATTGTATACAAATCCTCCAACTCAAAATTCTACTCCTAACCTCATAACCAATCCAATTCCTACAGCCATGGATGGCTCACAACAGATAACACCCAAATTCAAAAGAACTGTATCAACCTACAATATCTAAATTTCATAACTATTAGCATCCTCTTCCACATCAAAATCAAATACTCATAACCATCGGTTCCTCACACGAAATCAGAGCACTACAAATTCAATCTTGCAAAACAATCTCTACCGATCCAACAGATCTAAACATTCATAACATAATTCATCAAGTTATAAAACGAAACCTAACATGTTTAGTATATAAGCCCCATATAGATCAAAAATTACAATTTGTATCAACCCTCCAAAGCAAAATCAATATCCAACCTTCACCACCCACGCCTAGATCATCACAAGTTTAGTAAACCCATTCAACATAGGGCAACTGTTAATCTCTATATCTAAACTGATTTCACAATGGAATTCCGATCTTAAACAGTAGGATTCTCCAGGTTGCAAACCAAAATCCCGAACACAAACAATTCCAAGGGAAGAGGAAAAGCAAGGAAAAATCTGCTACCCAAGGAGGTCCTTACCTGCCTGTGATCGGCGATGAAGCAAGATCGCGCAAGGGAAAACAGGCGTCGACTCACGCTCAAACTGAGGGATCATGCTCCTTTGTCGAAGAAGAAGAGAGCCGCCCTTAGCTCGCTGAAGAGGGATGAAGGGGGTCGATACTGCTCGCGTGGAGAAGTGAAAGACTCGAGGTTGCTCTCAACTCGCCTCCTCGACTGGTGGCTGGCGACCGGAGACAAGGAGGCGCTTTCTCCACTCGCGGCGGAGGCTAGGGCACGCGAACGAGATGGAGAAGGAGGGAGGATCGGGAGGAGTCGTTCGGGCGGCGTCGGGTGGTCGGCGGCGCCGGCTAGGGCACGCGAGTGGAGCGAAGGTCGGGTCGGGTGGGCTGCTCGGCTGCGGTTTAGGGCTCACGCAAGGAAGAACTCAAATAAAAAGGGGGGTGGCTTTTTGCAGAAAAGTCCTTCAAGGTTTGATTAATCTCACATCCACCCTTAACAATTAATGCATATTCGCAAAACCACCCTTAAAGCTAAAATTTCAAATCGATTTAATCCTCTAATTATAGTTTGGGTCTCGGAATCCATACATCTTCTTCCGAAAAAATTTTCTGACTCGCGTCAAAAGTGTCGGATTTAACAATGGTAGCCCTGTTAGACCTTCTTAGATTGATCTATCTTTGACTTTAACCATCATATATTCCGACTTACTGATGCTTAAACTCCCAATGGAGACCTCTCATTATTCACAGTATCAAGCCAATTGACCCATTTTTTTACCACTTCCTTCATCTCATTGTTCCATTTCTCACCTTGATTTTGAAAGTGGTTGTTATATGCTATTAAAATAGTGATCTTGTCCTCAAACAGAGAAGAATAGCATGTCACTAATGTTGAACAACACCGCACCAAGGCATACTCACAGAAGACTTGAGCTGCGCTGGATTGATCAAAAGACTCGAAGCTGTGCTGGATTGATCCTAAGATTGGAAATCAAAAAGTACCAAGGATGTCAGAAGCAAGGCTCGGGGTTTTCGCCGTAGGCACTTCGACACTTAAGTTAGTCCAAGAGAAATGAAATGCTGGAGTAGAAAATGAAAACTCAATGTACCTGTACCATGGAGGAATGACCCCAATATATATACGCACCTTCAATGACCCTCCACTGTCGAGGTGTTACATCAGTTGTAATGGAGATGTTATATCAACGATTTTCTTATAAAAGATCAAATTAGTTGATAATCTGAGCAGGTCAGTGTTTATACCATTGGGCCACTGAGCAGCTAAGTATTGGACCTATAAACTTACTAAGCAGTTGACCTTGTCAGGGAAGTATATCAGTTTTTAAGAAAGTGACAGGATGTTATCTTCCTTTTCTTATTAGTGCTTAGTTGTGTGCTAATGACCTTAATGGTGCTTACATGGAGGATCAATAGGGAAACCTCTAAGAGTGAGGCCTAGTCTCATCCAATAGGACAGTTGTTGGTGTCTAAGCATGAAAACGAATTGCAAAAACTATTTGAAACTTACATCGATTTGATCCTCTTCTTGCCTTTGCCTTCTTCTTGCTGTCACGAGGACGTTGCCTTCTGCTTGCTGTCACGAGGGCGTCACCAAGGACAAACTCGAACGATCACAAACCAAATCCCACTCGATGGAAGCCCCGATTCCTCCTTGTTCGTCACCCTCATGGATTGCAATATGGACGCCTTTATAGGGAGAAAAACGAGCCGTTTCTCTTCTACCTCCATCAATGGAGGTGTTCAATGCCATTGATTGTGAACGTTTCAACGTTCACAATCAAGGCTTGTAACGCCTCGGCTTGTAACGCTAACATCTCCCACTCGTTCAATTCTATCCATATAGGTCATCTAGTCACTAAGACTATGTAAGGAAGTCACAAAGACCATATCGGAGCATTCAACTCATACTTCAGGGAAAATGGTTCGTGCGACAGCAAGCACACTGAGCAATTAATGCTAAGAAAGTTGTTACACTTAACTTAGCTGCTCTATAGAACGAATCAGAGACATCAATAACTTGCCTTTACCCCAGATTAAATATTTACATCCATCTGAACATCTCTAATCCCTCATATGACATCTATGTCAAGAGCATGTTTGTCATCTCAAATCAAGACTCTTATTCACAATCACATTTTTAAGTACTTAACAAAAAATGTAACTGGTCGACCAGTGAATAAGTATTATAGATGTAAACCAATTTTAATCTTCCTTTTCAGCTAGAATCTATTCATTCTAATCAGTTGCTTTTCTAGTTATGCTCCATAGACCGAATCATCCATAGTCAATAGGACACACACTAAAGTAGCAACCACTGATTAAAACTTCAAGTAGACAGCTAAATAGTCACTTAGGATAAGATTGAGATTAACTAATAATCTCAAGGGTCTCACATAGTAAAGAAGCAGGGATCCTTTCTCAGGTAAACACAATGATCCTCATTGATCATTTCGAAACCATAAGATAAAATGACTTCATTGAATCTTATGTTCTATTGTCTCGACGCTTGCTTTAGCCCATATATAGACTTTTTAAGTCTACATACTTTTTCCTCTTGGCCATCAGCAATATAACCTTTTGGTTGTACCATATAGATTTCCTCGTCAAGATTACCATTAAGGAAAGCCGTTTTTACATCCATCTGATGTAATTCCAAGTCATAATGTCCTACTATAGCTAAAATGACACGTATTGACACAAACTTCACAACAGGGGAAAATGTCTCTTCAAAATCAATACCCTCCATTTGGGTATATCCTTTTGCAACCAGACGAGCTTTGTATTTATTAATCGATCCATCTACCTTCCTCTTGATTTTGAGAATCCATTTATTCCCAATAGCCCTTCGGCCTGGAGGAAGATCGACTAAATCCCAAACCTGATTCTTTCTCATAGACTCCATTTCTTCATCCATTGCAATTCTCCATTTTTCTCTAACTGAGCATCTCAATGCTTCCTCAACCGTTCGAGGTTCTTCATCGTCAACTGGGAGAATCATTAATGCCTCATTTTCAATGTCAAACCTTCTCCGAGGAATAATCTTACGATTACTTCTTCGCAAGTTTGACTGCTGAGAAACTAATTCACTTATAGGCAATTCACTCCCACTAGGTTGACTAGATTCAGGCATTCCCTGAGATTCCTGATTTGTTAATGGAGGAACAGTATCCTCCTCCTCTATTGCAAATAGAGGAGTTGATTTATCAACTTCACTTCTTGTTGGGAACTCAGTTTCGAGAAAAGTAGCATCTCTTGACTCAATTTCAGAGATGGTTCCATCTTGCTGCTCACCAATAAAAACATAACCCTTAGAAGTATCAGAATATCTTACAAAGATACACTTCTTACCTCTAGGTCCTAATTTTCCATATTTGTGAGTCTTATCATGAATATAAGCAGCTGACCCCCATGGTCTCAGATTACTCAAATCTGGTTTTCTGTCTGTCCAAAGTTCATATGGAGTAGATGGAACTGATTTAGAAGGCACCCAGTTAAGTATGTAGGTTGCAGCTAATAAAGCATCTCCCCAATAGGAAATAGGCAAATTAGCTTGAGCCATCATCGACCTAACCATTTCAAGAAGAGTTCGATTTCTTCTTTCAGCAACTCCATTTTGCTGTGGAGTTCCAGGGATAGTTAACTGTCTAATAATCCCTTTCTCATTACATATTGTCTTGAACTGATCAGACAAGTATTCACCTCCACGGTCAGTGCGTAAGGTTTTAACCTTACGTTCCAATTGATTCTCAACTTCGTTCAAATAACGATTAAAGCAATCTAATGCTTCAGATTTATGAGAAATCAAATACACATGACCAAAACGCGTGAAATCATCAATAAATGTAATGAAATATGAACTACCATTTCTAGCCTTCACGTTCATCGGACCACAAATATCCGAATGAATCAATTGCAATGTTGAATCAGCCCTAATAGCCTTACCAAACGGTTTCCTAGTTGCTTTTCCAGCAAGACAGTGCTCACATATAGACAAGTCAACTTTAGCACGAGTGCCGAGCAGACCCTCTCTTGCTAATCTATTCATTCTTTCTTGTCCTATATGTCCCAATCTAGCGTGCCAAATTTCATCATTAACATCAGCATCACTAGTAAGAGCAATGTTTGAAAAACAACCATTATTTCCACAATTAACATCAGGTTCTACATCAAGAACCATGAAACCGTTTGATATAAAACCATATCCAATTAACACAGAGTCAATTCTAAGTTCTACTCGACGACTGTAAAAATTCATACAATAACCCAATTCAAGAAGACAATTCACAGAAATAAGATTCCGTCGAATCTCAGGAGCATACAGGACATCATGCAGAAACAATGTACGCCCACCACGAAGGTTGAGTTTGCAAGTGTCAATTCCTTTGACTTCAATTCTTGCATTGTTTCCCACATATATCTACTTATTGCCAGCTGGTACACGACGGTACTCCACGTACGTAGCTCGATCACGAGCTACATGGTTCGTTGCTCCTGAATCTATAATCCACAAAGGATAAGAATCAGCTAACAACACCGAACTAGCAACATAAAGCTCATGAAAAGAAGACATAAATGGATTTACCTTTTTCGGCTCGATACACTCCCGAGCAAAATGGCCCTTCTTGCCACAGTTGTAGCAAGTAAGCTTGCCCTTAGGTTTCTTTCCATTCTTCTTTCCTTTCTTCTTGATTGGGTCCTGCACAGGAGTAGCACCAGCTTCTTTTCCCTTTCCCTTTCCCTTTCCTTTCTTAAACCATTTTTTCTTATTCTTGGATCCAGAACCTTCAGCTACAAAAGCTTGCTCAGAAATCCTGGCGGATTCTATTCTCTCCGCCTCCAGTTCAATATGGCGTGAGACATCAATGAAAGTTCTGATACTCTCACTGTGAGTAAGGTTCTACTTCATTGTTTCCCAAGAATCAGGAAGGGAACGAATAACTGCTTGAACCTGTTGTTCGTCGGTCAACTCATGACCAGCAGTCTTAAGCTCCCGAATCATATTACCCATTTCTCTCAGATGTTGGGTCATCGTTACATTCGGGCGCTTTTTACAACTGTCAAACTTGATTGTCAGTTGACGAAGCTTGCTTACACTAACTCCACTGTATCTCTCTTTCAGGGCAACCCAGACAGCATGAGCTGATGGTAGTGGCTCATACTCAAATACTAGGTCATCTACCATTGAACTAATCAATATCCCCTTTGCAGTGGAGTCCTTTTTCTTCCATGCCCTATAGGCATCAAGATCCAATCTGTACTGTGCAGTCGAACCAACAGCAGGTTCAACCATGAAATAATTTACAGCCTCCAGAACTTCTTGTTCCTCAAGAACATATTGTATCTTGAGATGTCATATCTTATAGTTGTCCCCATACAATTTTTCCCCTTTGTTCAGTTCAGCTATGATGTTCTTGGTTGCCATGATCTATCATAAATAAACATATTATTCATTAATTCAGTGTATATCATATGCACATAATTTTTTTTTGATTGACTCAATGTAAACTTGACTTAGATTTACGAAATCAAGTGATAACTACGTTTCCACTCATCATTCGCATAATCCAATCTAATTAACATTGATCAATTATATTACATACATCCCATTAAACGAACTAATCATTTGTCTTAAATATGAACTAATCATATAAATGAACTAATCATTTGTCTTAAATATGAACTAATCATATAAATGAACTAATCATTGAATATGAACTAATCATATAATGAACTAATCATTGACAAGTCAGTTAACACATAACATAACTTTATTTAATAGGCTTAATAAGCAGGTACAAACAGACAGAATTCAACGAACTAGATAAGTTGACATCATTCCCATAATAAAAAATATTATGGCAGTGGCTATCACTCTCTCGTTCATTTCTAATTGGCCAATCTGATCAGGCTCGGGATCTTCCACAGATTCTATCGGTTCTTCCTCAAATATTTCAGGATCTTCCTCGATCATTTCTATATCAAGGTCTTCCTCAAATATTTCAGGGTTTTCCCCAGGCATTTCGAGATCGTCCTCGAACATTTCAGGATCGTCCTCAAACATTTCAGGATCGTCCTCGAACATTTCGGGATCTTCCTCTGGGTCCTCCTCAGAATCTTCAATTGGATCCCACTCGATTTCCTCAGGTTCCCCTTCGAATTCTTCAATCAGATCCATCTCTGGATCCTCTTCAAATTCTTCAGGATCCTCTTCCAGATCGTCCTCAGAATCTTCCAGATCGTCCTCAGAATTTTCCAGATCCTCTTCCAGATCGTCTTCAGAATCTTCCAGATCCTCTTCTGAAAAATTCTGGCGAAATAGTTCTCTACGCAACTCGGTATAAGAGATACGTCCTTCGTAGCATCCCCAAATACCTCTTGCAGCTACTTCAGCACGCCTTGGCAATGAATTAATCAATGCCCCGATCCGGTAGTTATCTAGAACTGGAAACTCTTCCTGTTCGAGTTTCCAAAATAGACGTTCAAGCCTTCCTATATGCCCTTGGATGCCTAGGTGTGGGAGGAAGTCAATCTCCTCTATCTGTTCCCTCAAATGATTCCGTCGCACATCTCGACGAGTCATTGTGGTAATAAATCTCGGCATCTGGAATTGAAATACACAATGTCAGTACAAAACCGACAAACCAGTAACAAAACTGGTTCAATTCAATTCACAACACAAATAGATAAAGGCATATAATTTTCCTTTTGTTTGTAGCTACAATTAAGCCTATTTAAATTTGAGATTCAACATAACGATCAAACTAGTCTGTTTAGTTCAGATTATTTGATCAAAAACGGTTTGGTTAAATCAACTAATGATTTAATCAAAACTGATTTCACCAACTTAATCCTTTTTAAACTAAACTAGAATCTAATTTAAATAAGTTGAACCAAATCTAAACGAATAACTGAATAGAGCTACTGGTTAAAGCTCTCTGCTTTCATTGGGAGGTCTTTGGTTTGATCCTCCCTCGGGCAGCAGCGTGGCAGCAGCATTTTGTAGAGTGAAAAATATGTTTCGGTTTTTTTTTTATTAAAATCAACTTTCCCTTACAAAAACCCGAAACCTAATTTCATTCACCCAACGCCCGCAGCCGCAGCCGCCGCCTCTTCTTCTCCACGCGACCTTCTTCCCCACACAGCCAAAAATTTTTTTCCATCACAAACGCTATAGCCGCCTCTTTCGACACATCCAGCCGAAGGCGACGGCTCCCTTGCGCGCGCGTGAGGCGTTCGTCGGCCAGGGGATGAAAGAGCCGAGAAGAAGGTGACGATTCCAAGCGATCAAAGCGATTTGTTCATCGCAAAGGTAAAAAAAACGATTTTTTCATGCTTTTACAACTGCTCTGATACCACTGTTGGTGTCTAAGCATGAAAACGAATTGCAAAAACTATTTGAAACTTACATCGATTTGATCCTCTTCTTGCCTTTGCCTTCTTCTTGCTGTCACGAGGACGTTGCCTTCTGCTTGCTGTCACGAGGGCGTCACCAAGGACAAACTCGAACGATCACAAACCAAATCCCACTCGATGGAAGTCCCGATTCCTCCTTGTTCGTCACCCTCATGGATTGCAATATGGACGCCTTTATAGGGAGAAAAACGAGCGTTTCTCTTCTACCTCCATCAATGGAGGTGTTCAATGCCATTGATTGTGAACGTTTCAACGTTCACAATCAAGGCTTGTAACGCCTCGGCTTGTAACGCTAACAACAGTTGGGTTACGGTCCATGGGAGACGGTTGACTAAGCTTCAACTCAAGTAGCTAGGACGGTACAAGAAGAGAAGCATATCCGTCGATCAGCCGTGTGTAGGTGAGCAGGCTCTGCCGATCGGCGGTATATTGGGTAGGCAAGCCAACCGATCTGAGGGATGCTCAACATTATGGTGCCTTGTTGGTGAGGTTGTTGAGTTAGACAGCTTTGATAGGCTATTGATTGGCGGTTTAGAGTAGTATGTTGATCGGTCGTTTAGATAATCTACCGATCGATAAGAATCTAACAAATTTACTTCATTGTTCGATTGGCCGAACTAACCTGTCATATTAATATTTTACTGTTTTTTTGACCTCTATTACCACGAGTCCCCAAGTCAATCCATGTCAGTCGTTTGACGAGGACTTATCATGAGATCAAAACTCCTTTATATCAAATAGTTTGAAATATTATTTGAGATTTTTTTGGGGCATCCTATTAATCGATCGACTTAATTTGACCGAGCTATTTGATACACATGATTGGTTTGGCTTAATTTGACGTTTATCGTATTAATCGAGTTGATCCATTATGTTTGGCATATTGGCGTGTCCGACAAACTTACTCCATTAATCGAAAAAAATATTGACCAGGTAGCAGATGAATTTGGGATGATTAATTTGATCCCATGAAAATTTTCCATCGGTCATCAGGATAAATTGGGAAGCGCTCGCAGTGAGTGGTCTAGAAGTCCAACGTCCCAGGGTTCACGCCCCATTTAGAAGAAAAATTCTTACAAAATACGTCGTAATTAGAGATCGAACTGTAAATATTTAAGATAATAACTAATTGTTCTATAACTGCACCATAATCCGGGGGCTAACTTGCTCTATTAATCGAGTTGATAGGTTTGGCAGATTGATCGGTCCTCGGGCCAACTAACTCAGTCAAATCGCTCGAACCAATTGAACCCATCAATTTATTGGACCACACAATAAAAACTAAAAATAAAAGTGAAGGACATATAAATTAATTAATAAAGTGAATGACTTATTTTTAAATAAATAAAAATTTCAAATATTTGGGTTCGTGGAGAATTTTTCTAGAATTGATAACATAAATAAAATAAATAAAGGCGTGAAAGCCCAAAAAAAAAAAGCGCGGCCTTTTTTGGACTACTCGAAATCATTAAATTAATCGCAGCAATAATTGACATCTTTCCCTCCTCATAATTTTTTAACCAAATCAAAATAATCCTAATTATATTTAAGTAATTTTTAATTAAATTATTAAAAAATGGATTTAAGATAATATACATAAATAAATATTAATTTTAATTAAGTTAGGTTTATTTATTTTATCATCATGTAATAATAACTAAGTAGTAGTTATTATATGTTGTAATAAATTTATGATATAGTTATAACAATAGTATTAAGATAAAAATATTTTTGAAATAAAAATCCTTTTAATTAAAACGCCCTTTTATTTTCCCCTTTCAATCACTTTTTTTTATTAACTTATGATTTCGTGATTTATTACATCATAAATCAAATATATTAATTTTTTAAAAATAGATAAAATAATAGAGCAATATGAATTGTGATGACGCGAGACTCGAGAAGTGGGCCAAGCGCGACGCGTGTCGGCACATCGCGGGCTGCTGCTCCAGGCCCATACGGGCTCACTACTCATTTGCCCACCCACCACTCGCATTCTCCTCGTACCCACAATCCGTGCGCGACCCGGTGACGGCGGGGACCGCCACGTCGCGCTCTTACCGATGCCTAAAATCTGCGTGCCCGTGAATTTTAAGGAAATGTCATTCACGCTTTATTTATTACACCAATAGCCATTTTTTAAAAAAAATATAAAATTTTTTATATTTACCATAATGTATTTTTGATAAAACCACAATAAAAATAAAATACTTAGAAAAAAAACTCCAGAGAACTCCGATCATCGATTTTAAGACGATGAGTACTGTGATAATAAGCTAACGACGAAGTTGATAGCCATGATTATGACAACCTCCAAGGTCTAAGTGTTTGTGATTGACTACCAAATCGTGACCAAGAGGTAATAATTGGGCGCAAACTCGCTGTTAGATTATGATCGATCGCAAAATTTAAGTTGCAACTACTTTAACTTCACAGTTGGTTGTTGTTAAGGTTGCCTAGCCACTAGATGATCATGAAAACATTACTAGGAACCCCTGTAAGTTCACCAAAAGCTCACGATCGCAAATGCATATGGTCTCTCTATAGTTTTTTTATTATTTTATTTATTGATTG
Source organism: Boesenbergia rotunda (assembly GCA_024364735.1). Classification (NCBI taxonomy): domain Eukaryota; kingdom Viridiplantae; phylum Streptophyta; class Magnoliopsida; order Zingiberales; family Zingiberaceae; genus Boesenbergia; species Boesenbergia rotunda. The sequence continues at coordinate 331,847 of JAGFNQ010001376.1, forward strand.
AATTTTTTTGGCCAAAAGTGGAAAATGATGTTTAAAAAGTATGTTTACTTTTGATAAATATAAAAATTAAGTGTGTGTTGTGAATATTTTTCAAAATTGGACACTTAAATTCTAAAATTTTAAATATTATCCTATTATAACACGATGTCAATTTAAAATGCCATGTTTAAAATTTCAATATAAACCATAATTGTTGAATTGTTTATAACAGATATTAATTATGAGTAACTTGCATCTCACTCTAAACATAATTAATATATTAATCCTAGCATATTTTTTTACCCTATAAATGCATAAGAAAGGTTAAACTAAGCATTTATTGAAAAACATATTAATCTAACTTGTATAAATTAATAAATGAAAAAACATATTAATCCTTTTCTTCAATTGAATATATTGTTTAAATTAATATTGTCGTTTAAAACCAAAAAAAAAAAATAGGAGCAATTTTGTTGCTCTCTGAAATTGAGACAGTTCGAAGCCAATTCGATGATTATACTCTCTTTCTAAATGGAGAAACAAGTGGCCCATAAAAATAAAAGCCATTTTTCTCTCTGGGAATCTACGAACAATGCCACCAATGAGAAAAGCCACCAGCAAAGAGAGGAGACCACCGACCAATAATATTCATTTTGGCTTCATTTATTATTATTATAATTTATTCTTCACTGTCCCTCCTTTTCCCCTTTCTTCTTCCATTATTCTCCCTCTTCTCCCTCTCCCTCCAGCGCCATTTATACTCCTTCGGAGGAGGCTCAATCGGCAGTCGAAGAGCAGCGGGAACGGGATCCGGCCGGAGGAGCAGAGGGCCATGGTGAGGGGGAAGACGGTGATGAGGCGGATCGAGAACGCCGCGAGCCGGCAGGTCACCTTCTCTAAGCGCCGGAGCGGTCTCCTCAAGAAAGCCTACGAGCTCTCCGTCCTATGCGACTCCGAGGTCGCTGTCATCATCTTCTCCAGTCGCGGTCGCCTCTACGAGTTCGCCAGCTCCAGGTTCTAATTAATCCGTTCCTTTTTCATCTCTAAATGATTTCATAGTATCACTAATAACTGATCTCTGGCTTTAGAGCTGATCTCGATCTCATTTCCTTTAGAACTACTATGCGATAACGAGATCAAATCTAGGTCTCTTATTTTCTTTTTTTTTTCTTTTCCTGCGGATTAGTACGTATTTTTTGCGTCTTGGGCAATAAATTGTGCGGTACACTCTTCTTTTGATGCCAGTACCTTCCACTTCTTTAATTTCACTGCTCAAGATGTATACTACATAGGGCTTCTAGGAATTAATCAAAATCTCAAAGTGGATTTTAATTTATTATTTTTCTCCTGGTTAAGATCGTGACAATAAAAGGAATTTGAAGGATAGCTGGATCTTTTTATATTTTGGCTCATAATTCACAGATTTGTACATGTAGCAATAGCAGATGGAGAGCATTGGAAATTTGGAATGGAATGGATAGCTTTAATGTGCATGCCACTATGTCAGGTTCCATACTTCCATGTTGCACATAGTTGCACTAAAAAGGATTATGTGTGTGTGGAGAGAATGGTTTGTGTACTTTAATTTGTTCTATATCTGTGTTGCTATTCCATCTTAATATCTTATAAAGATTAGGCCATAATTAAAGTTAATGCCAAATGTACATCCCTACATTTTAAAACTAATTAAATATAATTTCTGAAAAGTTAGTCATATAAAATAACAGTACTGGATCTTATATTCTTAAATTCATAATTAATTAGTTAATAGTACTTGATGAAACCAAACTGTTATATATTTCATGTAGGAATATAGTTTTTAAAAAATGTAGGAATATAGTTGGTGATATTTTAACCATTTTTTTGCAAGAAAAATTGTTAAAAATAAATTGATTTAATTCTTTTCTTATTACTTAATAGCAGCTAAACTATCTATTATTTAGGTTAAAAGTTCTCTTTCATCTCAAATTTATATTTCTCTTCCTTCAGTAAGTGGAATGACAACGTTTTAACTGGATAATCTTCTGTTATATTTCATGTTTATGCATACCATGTTTGGCTTGTCATAGTATCATTGAATTATATATCAATATATTTGAATGGAAAAGGTGGTTTCCTATGCCTACTATATATATGATTCATAGTATTTAATTAGAGGCTGACGTGATAAATTAGATATTCTGTCAGCTCATATTTCACATAGTTTTTCTGTAGTTTTTCTATTACTAAATTATACCCATCAAAGAAGTTTTTTTCCCTTATTTTGTTTACATGCTTCTAGTAGTTGGTATACATTAAGTTTTTTTATCCTAAGATCTTTTAATTTGATCGATGGAAGCAGATACCCACTACAATTCATGCATCCCTAAACCTTATAAATCCCTTTTTTCCTTATTATTATACAAAACTATTTCATTGGTTAGAGCCGTAAAACAAAACACCAGTTATATACTATTCCAAGTACTTCTTTGGATACCAATAACATTAACTATAACTATAGAAATTTGATTTCCTATGTATAGATTATATTTATAGATTGATTGTGTGTTGAATAGCATACTTTTCTGCTTCATCCTTCATCCATGAATTAATCTTTTTCTAGTCTATTACCATCAATTATGTAAGCTAGGAGAAGTGAATTATAATTTGAAGTTCAATTAGTAAGCAGAAGCAGGTCTCTCTCTCTCTCAAAAGTCTAAAAACAAAAACTGAGTATAATATAATGTCAAAATTACAATATTTATGCTTTCCAGTTTCATTCAACTTAAGGATTTAGACATCGACACAACACCAAATTATTCTTGAAAAAAAGGTGTGTGTGTGTGTGTGTCATGAAATAAAATTTATACTTGAGTGTATCCACTAACTCGATTAAATCATATGGGCATAATAGTTAAGTGCTTATGGAAAATATTTCTTCAAGTAAAGAATAAAGAATAAGTTAGAAAGTGCAGTAATTATATATTAATGCCAATATTAAGCCTTCCTACAACCTAGCCTACCCAATTCAGTGCATGTTAAACATCACAATCTGATTATGGTTATAGTTTGTTCTTTTATTTCTTCATTATCAAACAATTCGCCCACCGGTTATCAATTTCCTATACAATCTTTTTTGATTGGTTGTGGGCTTCTCTTTAACCTCCAACTTGGGAAAATACTTGGGGTTCCACTTAGCAACAGGAAGAAAATCAAAGGAATTATATATGGAGATTCTTAAAAAGATGAAAAACAAACTTGTGGACTGGGCGGAGAAGACTTATCCAGTGTCAGAACAAGTCATGCTTACCCAGGTTGTTCTTTACCATATGCTGTCATTGCCCTCTTCTATTTTGAAGGAGATGGAAAATCTTTCAAGATCCTTTATTGGGGACACTAGGCACAGCTCACTCAAAGTGCATCTCATCAAGTGGAATACCATTATAATGCAAAAAGATGCAGGTGGTCTGGAATTCGCACTATGAATTCAACCACAATGGTTTTGTTAGGCAAGCTAGGGGCTGCAATAGATGGATGATCAAACAGCTTCTGGTAAGACACTACAAAGTAAATATATGAGAAGGAGCCAACCTAAAATAGAGTTCGCATGTAAGCAAAATGATTCACCTTATTGAAAAGCAATCTGAAGGGCATTGCATGTGGTGAAAGATGGCTCTTGGTTTTTCTTGGGTAAATGTAATGGTGCTCGTGTGGAATTTTGGTTTGATCGATGGACAATGGATGGATGCCTCTACTTGGAACTAGCGTGAAACCCATCACAGATGTCTGGAATGCTGGACGGTGTATCAAGGAATTTCAGAATGTGGCAATTGGAAGCTCAGTGACCTTGCACTGATTCTCCTAACCGCAGCCATGGTGCAATTAGCACTGATACTGACTCTAGCTCTGGACACAGGTGAAGATAGATGCATATGGGATGTTTTTGTCAACTGGCGAAAACCGGGAAAGTTCAACCTATGCATATCTCACATAACAGGTTTCCCTCTTCCATTGCTACCTCTGTGGCAAAAATTTTGTAAAATTATAGGTCCTTAACAAATTAAGCTTTTTATATGGAGGGCAGCCCGTGGTGGGCTTTTAACTAACCTGGAGAGAGCTTAGAGAAACCTTCAACAAAGCTTGATCATTGGACGAACACCAAGCAGAGACCCAACATGGGACACCACCATGGGAAAGAGTGTATAAACTTAACACAGACGCAGCGATTAATTCATTTCATTTATTTTCTATTATTATTATATGATGATAAATATGATAATTTCATTAATGATTAAAAAAATCACAACTAAAACTTTATTATCCTTTATATGGAGAGTTTTTCTTAATGACTTTTCAAAACATTTTACCATACCTCTATAAATATATTCATATGAATATAGGTTGAGAAGATACTTTATAATCTCATCTTTCCATCTCAAATTTTTTACTATTGCTTGTTTTGTAATAAAATACAATGTTAATATTATAGAAATATTATGACATCATAAACACGCATAAAAATTTTATGAATTATAAACAATTGAATTAAATGAATACAAATGGATATTAGTTAAACTAAATTTGTGATTATAAATAACTATTAACATGATAGAACAATTATTAATAAAAATCTTAAAAAATTAATGACACTTAGGTGCCTCCCAAAATCTTTTTTTTAAATATAAGTTTAAAAAATATAATAAAATATATATTTGTCTTTATAATATTGTAAAATAACTAAATAATACCTCTTCACACAGTTTAAAGAATAATGTAGGTTGAGAAGAGGTTCAACAAGGAGAGAATGGGAGAAGGGGTGTGCGAATGGGAGAGAAATTAAGGAGGGTGGTTAATTCAGATTTTATGATGTGAAATGATTAAACAAAGTTAAAGAGTGATGTGCTAACCCACTCTTGGTTTTGACCTATGTGAGAATATTTTTCTTAACTCCTATCCTTCTTTCACATCTCTGGCTCTCTCTACATAACATATTATATATCTATGAAATAGTAATATATAAAAATATATTATAAATTATGTAACATTTTATAGTATATTCTAATATATAGTGTATGCTATGAAGAGTATTAGAGGTCTCCACGTGTGCTAAAAAGGTCAATAGTCTTGTTAAGGTGGAGGTCAAAATCAGTCCATCCAAGACGAGAGAGGTGGTCATTCGATTCAAATAAACCAAGAAGACTCTCTGCCCATCTCTGGTCGGTGCTATCGCAGTTCCACTTGGCTATGCCGACTCGACGCCTTGCATGTCTTCGCTCGGCTCAACCCATCATTTATCTACACTAAAGATGATATATTGACATTAAGAGTGACCTTCTTTGGGCTTAGCTCCCCCACTCCTTCAGGTCAGTCTACCCAACTTCTTGAGTTCAGCTCCCTTGTTCTTTTAGATTAGTCTACACGACTCCTTGGGTTCAACTCCTCTGATTCCTTCAGGTTGGTCTACTTGACTCCTTGGGTTTAGCTCTTCCAGTTCCTCTAGATTGGTCTACCCGACTCCTTGGGCTCGGCTCTCCCGGATTCTCCAGGTTGGCCTACCTGACTCCTTGGAGCAACTCTCCAAGCTCTTTCAGTTCAGTTGGATCAATTTCACTGGTCCAACCACCTTGCTTAGATAACTCAGCTCATTCGAGTCAAGGCCTAGTTCGATTAGCTTAGCTTCGCCGACCAGACACTCAGCTCTCATCTACTCGGCTTTGTCGATTGGACGCTCATCTCTTCTCTACTCAGCTTCATCAACCGGACGCTCCCGCCCACAAGACTCTTGGCTCATTCCTTTTTGTCTCCTCGATCTTATTCCCCTAGTGGGGCCTTTGGCCTAATTAATCCCATATCTTGTGAATTGGCACAACACGTGGACTAGGGATGACAATTTCTTCAGAATTCGACGGAGAATCCGATATCCGACCCGAATGGAGGAGGGTATGGAGGGACTATCTGTTGGAGATCGATGGCCCGACTAGAGGGGTGAATAGCCGATCACCCACTCAATTCACAGTTCTCTTCCTACAAGTTAGTGCGCAAGCGAAATAACAATTAAACTAAAACTAACTAGAAGAGAACATACGATTTACGTGGTTCGGAGATAAACTCCTACTCCACGGTTTCTGTAAGGTGGACGATCATGATCCATCGGTGGATGATTCCCCGAAAAGCCTCCGGCTAGCTTGTGTAGCTCCTTGTGGGTGGAGAAATCTCGCCACAAACTCACCAAGAACACCTGAACACTTAGACTACTAATTGACCTTTAACGAAGACCAATTTCGTCAACCCTAGCCAATCACTCTGAGCTCCCTTAAATAGAGCTCGTCGCTAAACTAGCAGTTACCAGTCGACTGGTTCCAATACCAGTCGACTGATCCAGCAGAATTCGAACGTTACAGCCAACGTTCGAATTGCCAGCCGACACCAGTCGACTGCATAGAATATCAGTCGACTGATCTTTCTGTGACCTCTACCAGTCGACTGATCCCATAACAGTCGACTGACTAAACCCTAAACCTAGGGTTTCCCTTCCCGAGTACAGTTCACTCTCACTCAGACCCTCACGACTCACTTAACTCTTCTTTGCAGCCTTGACTCTTGCCTTTAAGCCTTCTTCGCTTTGGCTCTCGTCCCTCGGATGTATACAAGCCCGCGGCTCGTCTCCACATGTCATCCTTCGCGTATGCCTCGAAGTGCGCTTCCCTCGGCTCATCGTTGCTGCCTTGTCTACGGTCCCTTGGATGCCTCTCCATCCTTCACTGGACCCGAAGCGTCAAGCTGAGTCATATGTGTATCCTGTAAAACCTGCATACTCAAATACACATATCAAATACAAGGTGAACCTAACTTAAACCCTTTGCCCAAACATCAAAATACATGGTCCCACGGACCATAGATTGCCTCAACACTATCGATACTCGATATCTGATCTGAATATTCGATTAAATATATATATATATATATATATATTAAAGAATTATTTCCTCGAAATCCACTAATAATTTATGTTGATGTTAGAAATAGATTATATAGATATATATATTTTTAAATATGATGGTAATTCTAATGTACTTTTGTTGAATGATACAGTTAGATTGATAGAATAAAAATTATTAGTATACAAGATATCCGATCTTTTAATGTGTATGGTATTCGGATGGATATCCAATGCCCGATGGGTATTGACATGGAAGATATAAAATCCGATCCGAACCCGACCCATTGTCATCCCTAACATGGACTAGCGTATGGTGTCAAAGCACATGGAGCGACTTATAAATACAGAATGTAGATGACATGACATAGATATAGCGATAAGATACGTTGGTAATACTATGGTGATACGTTGATATGACATCTTCTTTACCGTAATGTGACATCTAATTAATGAGAGCAACACTGTTCCTACTTTAGTAATACCATAAGAGGAATCTGCATCTGGGGGCCAAGGTATGCATACACACACGTGCACACGTATTCTTCTCATCTACGGTTCATCCTCTTCATTTTCCATCGTCGAAGACTGACTTGAATGTTAGAATGGCTAAGTCAGGCATCCTCTGGCATTCCTTCTAATGATCAACTTCCTTCTTCCTCTCTTTCCTCCGCATTGCAGGCACAGTTGACTGGAGATCCTCTTCCACCTTCGGTGACTCCATTTACTCGATCAATCTCAAGTATAGCTCACTAGTGGTTCGTTCATCAATGATCACATAGAGGACTAATGTATATGATATTAAAATACATAATATAGTAATATAGATTATGTAATGTACTTGTTATATTTAATTATTTTACAACTATATATATATCATATCCGACGCCTCTTATACGATCGTGAGCGAAATCTAATGTGGGAGATCTGACACGATATTGTGGCAAATCTCATCTTTTCCTCTCTCATCTGACGCGATATTGTGACAAATCTCATCTCTTTCCTCTCTTATCTAAATACAACAAAATAAAATTCTCTCTTCTCTTTCTGACACATACATTACCTCTATACAATTATAGCAACTACTGTATAATAGCTACTACAACGTGTAGCAGCTACTCGATAATAGCTGCTACAATGTAACAAACTTCTAAAAACATAACTTTTAACTCAGATATCAAAATGAGACAATCATTTTTTTAATTATAAATCTCTGAACGAGTTTCGATTCAAAAAAATCATCTTATTCTGATATTCGAGTCAATAATTATAATTTTTAAAAGTTTATTACACAATCGTAACAGCTACTCGACAGTAACTGCTACAACGTGTAGCAGCTACTCGACAGTAGCTGCTACAACGTGTTACAACTATTGTTGAGCAACTGCTACACGTTACAGCAGCTACCACAAACAGGAATAATGTTTATGGTATTATGTTGTAGCAGCTACTATCGAGTAGCTGCTACACGTTATAGTAGCTACCACATAAAGGAATAATGTATATATGATATTAAAATAGACAATAGTAATATAGATTATGTAGTACTTGTTATATATATATATATATATATATATATATATATATATATTATTCCGACGCTTCGTGTACGATCGCGAGGGAAATCCGATATGGGAGATCTGATGTGGCATTATGACAAATCTCATCTCTTTCCTCTCTCATCTGACACGACATTGTGGTAAATCTCATCTCTTTCCTCTCTCATCTAAATGCAACAAAATAAAATTCTCTCTTCTCTCTCTAACACATACATGCATCTGACACATGCATTACCTCCTATACAGTTGTAACAGCTATTGCGCAATAGCTGCTACAACGTGTCGCAGTTACGCGATAATAACTACTACAACGTAGCAAACTTCCGAAAATCATAACTTTTGACTCGGATATCAATATGAGACAATTTTTTTTTAAATCGAAGCTCGTTCAGAGATCTATATTTCAAATATATATATATTTCAAAATTCTCTCTTCATTCTGATAAACAAGTCCTTGTGTTGGACCAGGTAGCAGATGAACCTGGGATGACCGGCTCGGTCCCACGGAAGTTTTCCACCGGTCACCAGGATAAATCGGGAAGCGCTCACGGTGGGCGGTCTAGAAGCCCAGCGTCCCAGGGTTCGCGCCTCATTTGGAAGAAAAATTTCTGAAAAATACGTTGTAGCTAGGGATCGAACCGCGAATGCCTGGGATAGCGACTAGTCGTCCTACCGCTACACCATAGCCCTGGGGGCTATAAACAAGTCCTTGTGGACTTTGTTTAAGAGTTAATTGTGTTGTATACCCTAATTTTAACTTCATTCAATTAGGTGAAACTTGAAAATAATGCTAATATTAATTGTGATCCTACTCCCTATAAATTACTCTCAAATCGAGATTATAGATGATAATTTCTCTTTTAGTTGTCAAGTCGTATGAAAATTAACCAATATATGAATTCAATTAAGGGTGAACCATATAAGTTTAAGCGATGGTATCAACATAGCTATCACTGACTGAGAAAATGTATGGATCTTTTTGGTTGCCACCATAATACAATTCTAATGATGACACTAACTAGTTAGACAACTCTTATCACCACTGAGACTTATCACTAATATAACTATTGGTGCATTGGGTCCAACAGTTGGCAACTACCAACTGTATTGGCACCTACCATGTGTTTTCATAGTAGGTTAACCAAGTAGTGTGACTCTTGGAATTAGTAATGCAACTAATGCTCCAAATGCTATTTCAAGCATTCGTTCTATAATTATGAACACATCTACCATTTATTAGTTAGTGGTGGAATTTTAGAGATCTCACATATATATAGTCAAGAAGCATCATAGACCAAATAAGTTGTAAACGAGCTTCGCAGAGGTGGATTCAGAAGTGTGGATCAAATGAATTAGGTATATTTAGAAGAGCATGCCAAGCAAAACCTCTTTGGAGTATCACCTTTCAAGTTTTGATTATTAAAGCTAAGATCTTGTTAAGGAGGATATGTAATAGGTTTATTAGGCAGAGGTAGACAATGGTTACCTCATAATTAATTATTTACGGATACCAACTCATTGAAGTCTAAATTGATTCCCAATTATGCTTAATTATCAATTTTAATTGGAATTTATGTTTACTTAAATTTGTGGGTATCACATATTTTACTCGTTTAAGTTGAATACCTTGTGAGTTTGGATTATTGTTTGTTTCTTTAAATATGTATTTAGTTGGGTTCGAGGAATTGTCTATTAATTAGCTTTGGATTTTAGTTGTAAGCAAAATGTGAATGCCTGATCCATTACCATCCTTATACCAGATTACCAGGTACTCTAATAATGTGTTACCACGACCAATTATAGATGCAACCAAATACTGAGACATCAATTCTCCTAGAATCATTATAACCTAGGAGTTACCAAAGCACGCACTCTTGTGCATTACATATAACCCAACACAAACAATCGCTATATATAAGTGTACCTCCTATACTCATTTTGGTCTACTGTTGACTTAAGTCCTATTTCCAGTTTCATTTAATCACAAAATTCTATCTCCTTTCTTAGTAGTAGTATAACAAAAAAACTTACGAGCAACATAGAACAAGCTCATCTTGTGTGATGATACAGCAAATACAAAAAGAATAACCTTTAAGTCATTATGTAGACTATATATCCATGAAAAAACACGCTAAATATGTGTATAATAAAAGAATATAATTATAGAACGAGAATCTGAGTAAGGCAACATTCACATTATATTCACTAAGCTTTTAGCCTTAAAAATAGAAGCATATATAGATTCCCTTTTAATTTTGTGCGTTCTTCAAGACCAAAAGTTATTTCCAAGGAAAATAATCATCTTTTCTCCTTAGTTTCTCTGATTTTAATGGTCATCAAAGCAAGGGGTATTATCTAGATTTTCTATTTACTTTTACTCATTTATCATATATATATAGTCTTGGTTTGTCATCGTGGATGTAATATGTTTAGTGAGACTCACGTGATTTTATTTTGTACCGTTCCTTTTTAATAGGAGGTCATTGTATGTTGCTTATATGGTTTTTGAAATATTGTTTCTAAGATGAGAGATGAATAACATTTTTGCAGGAAAATATTTTCTACATTCTAGGCACATCTATGTCGATTTATGGTGATTGACGTGGCAGCAGATTAGCACATCTTCCTTACAGAAATTGCTTTTGCTTTTGTAGCATTGAAAAGACGATGGATCGCTACTTGATACACACAAAAAATGTGAATGTCAAACCGAGTGCTGCCGATCATGATACGCAGGTTTGTCATGTTTCATTTCAATTATACTTTGTCATACATAAGCTTAGAGATCCATCTACTTTGCAGAACTCGAAGCATGAAGCCACAAATTTTGTGAAGAAGATAGAACTCATTGAATCCCACAGAAGGAAGCTGTTGGGCGAATGTTTGGGATCTTGTTCAGTAGAGGAACTGCAAGAACTTGGGAACCAACTAGAGGAAAGCCTCAGGCAAATTAGGAAAAGAAAAGTATGTGATCCTCATACTCATCTAGTAATTTGCTTGATTCTAACTCTGGATCTATTTATTTATTGATTTATCTATTTTTCTTTCTTTTCTTCAGCAAACCATGTTATCTGACCACATTGCAGACCTCAAGGAAACGGTATAAGACCATCACTGTCAATGCACTATAACGAGCAATTTAGCTATTTTCAACTTTTGTTCTAAGACTTCATTTAATTAGTTCTCTTGTTTTCTTTGTGAAATTAAGGTGAGCTCTCTCCTAGATGAGAATAATGTATTAGGAGAACAGGTAAGGCATACGCTTCGATTAATTACACTGTTTCATTCTTGAAATGAACAAATGGAACATCGGCTAATCATAACTTCTTTTTTTTTTACCCTTTTTCTGAAAGTTGAATGGAGGGAGGATGCTCCAACTTAACACTGCACACAAGGATCAGGATGTTGAAGGAATAACGGAGGTAGAGACCGAGCTGATGATTGGGAGACCAGGAACTCGCTAAAATCACTGTACGACTTCATGTTCAAATCTGATTCTCGAATAATTAACTAAGATTAATAACAGATCCACTAAGGCATGGGCAGCCAAAATAACCCCGAGTAGATAAGGTAAGCTGAAATGTAAATTAAGAATGCTCATGTGTTAACACTCTTTATCCATCCGCTTGTGCGATTTGATACTTTATCCCATGGTGTATGGTGTGATGTTGTTGGTTGGTGTTCAATTCTTCTACCTAATTGTTGATTTGGTGGAATGCAAATTAACGTTATAGAGAGATTCTTCAAAAAGAGAAAGGAGAATTTTGAACCAAACAATGTTTGGGAGATAATAAGATAAGGAAAGAAAATATAAAGAAGGATAAGCTTTAACTTTTTTTATCTGTAATATGAAAGATTTTCTTACATCTCAATTTGAGGTATAAAGAAGGATAAGAAAAATAAAAATAATATTATTTCTATTTTATCTCTCCTCCATCTCCTCCTCCCCCAATTAAAAAAATAAAAATAATTTTATAATTTTATATATTTAACGTTCGTTATCTTTCCTTTCCTCCTAAATAAAGTAACATGCATTATGTTAATGAATCTTTTCTTTTTTCTAAATAAGAATATAGATACTTGACTTTACCTTTCATTCTTTTTTCATTAATAGACTTTTTTTCAGTTCATCCAAACAGATGGGATTAAAATTTAGTTCTAATTATTATAAATTAACCATTAATGATTAGGATTATTTTTTTAATCAAATTGTTGATTGAAAAGGAGCTGCTATATAATTCGTATCATTTTAAAATTATATAAAATAATTCAAAACTAATCGTATATTTTTTTAAAAAAATATTAAGGATATAAAACTAGTTAATTCTTCTAAAAATTGACTTATATTTTATAAAATATTATTAAAATTAATTTAACTCAGTAAATAATATATTAATTTTATTTAGATTTGGTATTTAATATTCTCATTTTAAATGTTGACGTAGAATGGTATGGTCGAGCAGTCTCTCCGAAGAGAGACCAAAATTATGCAAGTAAAATGATACGGAGCGTGAAACCTTCGACGTGAACGCAGCATGAACGACGTGGAATGCCACGTCATTCACGCCACATTAGCAGAAATTTCGGCATGTTTTAATCATTCGACGTGACTCTTCTTTTCCTGAACCCTAAACCCATATGAGTCTTATTCCTCCCTCCCTCCGTCGCGACTTCTTCTTCCCTCCCTCCGTCGCGAGTTGTTGTGAGGGCGCCGCACGACCGCGGTTTCGTCGGAGTCGAACGCCGACCTTCATCTCGCCTTGGAGACGTCCGACGCCCTACCTTTCTTCTTGCGAGGGCACCGCACGACGCCTTGGAGACCCAGATCTTGTCGACGCCTCACCGGAGCTCCCGAAGGTTCGTCTCGTCGACGCCTTAACCCTAATTTGGTTGTTGTGCCGTTTCTTCCTGTCTTCCATCAAGCCCTAATTTGGTTTTTTCTTCCCAGCCCTAATTTGGTGGTTCCTGGTGTTCCTCTGCGTGGCGGTTCCTGGTGTTCCTCTGCATGGTGGTTCCTGGTGTTCCGCCCTAATTTGGACTTCTCTGATATTACAACGCTTCAACAGTTTCTGTGGTACGTCCCAGTTCGTTTTAAGCCTCCAGTTTCTGTGTACCATTATATGATACTGTTTTTAATTGAAGAGTTCAAACTGTCATGGAGGAAGAAATCATTGAATCGTGTGTGCCACTGAATGATATTGATTTGCAAGTGTTGGGTGATTCGTCAAGCTTGCAGCAACTGGAGACTCCACAAGTTGGGATGCAATTTTTATCTAAGGAGGAAGCTCGTGTTTTTTACAAAATGTATGCCCAAGGTCTTGGTTTTGGTATTTCAAAAATGCGTTCCAAAAAAGGAGACAATGGTGAACAGAAGTATATTTCATTTGGATGTTCTAAAAATGGTAAGAATGTTCCTAAAGTTAAAAATTCCTTTTATCCTAGACCTTGTAGCAAAACGAATTACAAAGCACGGATAAATATTACAGTTCAGAATGATGGGTTATTTCTCATTACTAGTATTCACCTTGAACACAATCATGAGTTAAGTACAAGGAAGTCAAGACATTTTAGATGCAATAAAGTGTTAGATTCCCAAACTAAGAGGAAATTGGAGTTGAATGATCAAGCTGGAATTACATTGAGTAAAAGTTTTCAATCATTTGTTGTTGAAGCCGGTGGCTATGAAAATTTATTGTTTGATGAGAGAAAGTGGAGAAATTATGTGATTGAAGCACGTAGATTAAGATTTGGGCATGGTGATGCAGAAGCATTGAATAATTACTTTTGTCGTATGCAAACTAGAAATTTGAATTTGTTTTATACCATTGATGTAGATGAAGATTGTCGCATAAGAAATATATTTTGGGCTGATGCAAGATGTAGGGCTTCATATGAGTATTTTTCTGATGTCATTACATTTGATACTACATATTTGACCAATAGTTATGATATGTCGTTTGCTCCATTTGTTGGAGTAAATCATCATGGTGAATCAGTATTACTTGGTTGTGGCTTGATATCCAGAGAAGATTCTGAATATTCATTTAGTTATTCAAATCATGGTTGGCATGCATGAGAGGACGAGCTCCACAAGGTATTATTATGGATCAGTACAAAGCTATGGAAATTGCAATTCTTAAGGTATTTCCAGACTCTCATCATCGCTTATGTCTTTGGCATATTATGAAAAAAATTCCAGCTAAGTTTGGTAGTCATGCCAACTATAAGTTGATAAAGAAAAATTTAAAGAATATTGTTTATAATTTTTTAACTTCTAAAGAATGTGATAGCAATTGAAAAAAATTGATTGAAGATTTTAATTTGGAGAATAATGAATGGTTGAGTTCTTTATGGGGTTGTCGTCATAAGTGGATGTCTGTTATGTGAAAAATAAATTTTGGGCAGAGATGTCTACAAGTTAAAGAAGTGAGAGTATGAATGCCTTTTTTGATGATTATGTTCATTCAAAAATAACTTTGAAACAGTTTGTTGAACAATATGACAGTGCTTTGACAAGTAAGATTGAAAAGGAAAATAATTCTGATTTTGCATCTTTCAATTCAATTATTCCGGTCATTAGTAGTCATCCCATTGAAAAGCAATTTCAAAGTGTCTATACTAATAAGATATTCAAGTTATTTCAGGATGAAATCAGGGGTTTGATGTTTTGTAACACTTCGTTTGTAAAGCAAGAAAGGTCAACTATCTTATATGAAGTGGCGGAAACTGTATTGGGAAAAGAGGGAGCAACTCCAAAAGATGTGTCATTTTTAGTACTATATAATGAGGTAGACTGTAAGATGAAGTGTTTGTGTCGTCTCTTTGAGTTTCGAGGCATTTTGTATAGACATTTGGTTTCTATTCTTTTCAAAAGAAATGTCACTAGAGTTCTTGAAAAGTATATTTTGGAACAATGGCGCAAAAATATTAAATGTCAGTATCAAGGCGTCACCAATATTTATGATGATTTTTGTTATCATGAGGAAGAAAGACAAAGATATAATAATCTTCAACCCTTGTTATAAGAAGTGCATCAACTTGAGTCTAAAAATCATGAGAGGTTCTCTGTTTTAATGGGGATATTGAATGAAGCAAAACAAAGGCCTATGGATATTAACATTATTGATTCGTTAGATGATGATCATGATAGCAACACGATACATGATTCGTTCGATGACTCAAATGCATCTTAAACTTCAAGTTGCAGGTAGTTCTAGATGTTCAAATTCACTCCCTTGTAAATGTTAGAGTAATAAAAGATTCCTAATAATGGGGTATGAAACAGGCAGTAAACTATCTAGTGGAACAAAGTGTTCAGGACGAAAAGGAAGTCTACATGCCGCCAATTGTTGTAGCAAGTTGAATATAAGATGTGCATCATAAGGCCATTTGCAATCTAGAACATGGCATGTTGGCTTGCAGGACTATGGTAAACACCCAATAAGATTAGCATCACACATAAAGTGGAGCTTATTCATGAGTACATACTGAAATCATGTAGACAAACTGATGGTCACAAGCTGTACAAGAATGATTTGTTCATAGATTGAGATCTGGATGCAAACCATCACTGTGAGGCGATGGCAATAGCAGAGACAAAATACATTCTATCATCCCAATGGTAATCTACTAGAGCTAAGAAAGATAAACAAACACGATAATCACAAGCTCTCATTTCATGAAGATACAGAAACATAGGTCAAACTACAAACTTCGGATTTTAAGCCTCTACAATCATAATCTACTATTACTGTGAGACGATAAGTCCTTTTTTACGCATGAGAGAAATTTGAACAAGAGAAATCAAAATAGAGACTAAACTACAAATTCTCACATGAAAACATCACAAATCTGTTTCTCAACTGTGATAATGATAATCACTCAAGAAAAATCGCCCTTTTATGGCACACTGAATAGATCAAGACACCAAAATATCCCAAATTACATCCAAAATACCAAATCAAAGGTGATTCATAGTTTCAGAGAAAAGATTACATTTCAAAGTGCATATTTAGACAATCTCATCCACAAAACAATTACAACAAAGTGCATATTTCAGACAATCTCAAAGTACATTTCAAAGTACAGTTCAGGTGCAATAGGTTTGACAATCTCATTTGCAACAGACAATTATCTTCATAAGAGGTAGGGAGCTCAGTTATCTTCATCTGAGGAGAAAGACGCATGTGTGACAACCCATATAATCCAACCAATCACTACCACAAGTATTTGTGTAACGCTTCTCTTTATAGTATTCAATTCAAGGAGTAGCTTGCAATTGTCACTCTTCAACTCCTTCATAGTATTCTCTGCACTTCTAACATCAACCTCTAACATGTTTATTCTTCTTAGCAATCATGGTGTTACTTGTGTCGATCTACTAGACATCTCCTCATCAACCCAAGCCCAGAAATCACACCCTCCACTCTGCGATTCCAAATTATTTATAAGATTTGTTGTTCAAAGTTTTGCATGAAAGAAAAGACAAATTATGTTTATCTACCCTACCTCATATAGCGGACATATAACAAATCTCCTGCCTATGTTGTCATTAGTCCATGAGGTGATGATTTTCGTCATTAGTCCACATCTACATTTCGGTAGATTGGTGGTGCAATAATTGGGCATTTTTAACCTACCCTTTTTAACTTGCAAAGATAAAAAATACCCCATAAATTAAGAGGCAACAAACAAGCAGTTTACAATAGTTTAAATTGATCTCTAAATTGTTGAAATGGAATCAACATAGTTTAAATTGAATCAATAAGCAGTACACAATATGATAATTTTTAAGCCGATAGAGAATTTGGAATCATTTTAAATTAAAATTAATGTATTCTGATATATTTTTTAATATATTCACAATGTGATAATATACCAACAAGCCACGAGTAGATGCCTCCAAGCTGTGACAGGTCTGGTTCAACCCCTCCAAGCTCGGATTGCACTGGGTCGACGAGAGGAAGCTCAAGGTGGGTAAAGACTGAAAGAAATTAGGGCTTCATATGAGCAACAAGAAAGTTAGGGTTTAAGGCACAATAACCAGGCAGTGTGTTGACGCGTTGACGAGATCAGCCATTTGTCGGAGTCGTGGAGGAACGCTAGGAACCACCAAATTAGGGTTGGGAAGAAAAAAACAAATTAGGGCTTGATGGAAGACAGGAAGAAAGGGCACAATAACCAAATTAGGGTTGAGGCGTCGACGAGACGAACCTTCGGGAGCTCCGATGAGGCGTCGACGAGATCTGGGTCTCCATTGCGTCATGCGGCGCCCTTGCAAGAAGAAAGGTAGGGTGTCGGACGAGGTTGGGTCTCCAAGGCGAGACGAAGGTCGGCGTTCGACTCCGACGAAACCGTGGCCGTGCGGCGCCCTCGCAACAACTCGCGGTGGAGGGAGGGAGGAAGAAGAAGTCGCAGCGGAGGGAGGGAGGAAGAAGACTTGTATGGGTTTAGGGTTCGGGAAAAGAAGAGTCGCGTCGAATGATTAAAACACGTCGAAATTTCGGCCAATGTGGCTTGAACGACGTGGCATTCCACGTCGTTCACGCTGCGTTCACGTTGAAGATTTCACGCTCCGTATCATTTCTGATTATGCAAATCCGCACCGGCCCAAGTTGCCCATCGCTACCCTACGTGGCAGACGACCGCCATTTTCTCGAGCTCCCGCCACGTGAATCCGGGCCCACAACCGAATCTTCTAATCTCGTGGACGAATCCTTCCCGTATGGAGGCTCGTATGTGGACACAAATCCGCTTAACTGATGTCTCTTCGTCACGTGGTGCGTGAATCGCCACGTACCAGTACCAGCTGGCAGCGCTGGTACCATTAATGCTCCTCCACGTGTCCATGTATCAGGCGCTTTGCCTCCGCCTCCCTCAAATAGCAAATAAACAAATATCTCACTTGGTTTTTAATTTTCACAATTATTTTCCCCTATTTTTAAAAGAAAGCCGCAAGAAAATTTCGTGGCTGAGATTTGTCTTCCGTCGCTAAACCTCCGCCCTCGCCCTCGCCCTCGCCCTCGCCCTCACCCTTGCCCTCGATCTCCTCCCTCTTCTCTCACGAAGAAAAGACCTTAAAGCTCTATTCTCCCTCTTTTTGAGATTTTGTTGAGTCAGTGAAACGATGTAGTAGAGGCGGCGGCGATGATTTTGAATCATCGGTGCTGCTCTAATGATTCGTTGTTTCTGTTTCCGTTCCGTCGCAGATCATGTCGGTTGGAATTAGCAAGGTGAAGTTTTGTGAGGAATGGATCCGTGTCTCGTTTCCAATTTTTGGTGTTTGATTTTTACGTTTGGTTATCTTGTGGATTTCAGTGAGTTATGAGGTACTTCTTCCGTCAAATTGAGCGTCTGGTTGCAGATACAGAAGGAGCTAGGATTTTTGCTGTTTGTCGACGATTTCAAGTCCTATTGATCTTGTGTGTTTTCATCATTGTGCTTCTGGCAATTGAGATTAGTGTTGATATTATTATCCTTATTAGGTGGATTTATTTGTAAGTTGCATATGTAAATACAATCTAGCTATTAAAGTGATCTAACTTATGTTTATTTGGTTTCGGATTATTGGATGCAGGTTCAATGTATAGAACCTTTAGGCCAAACTATTATTATTTATGGGCTGATAACAGATTGGATTCCTATATAAAGGGAAGATCCCCAAAGGTTTAGATCATCATCTTGACTTAGTTTCTCATTTCCAGTGACAAGAAATTTTACGGCGCCGTCAACACTAAACCCCTTGGAAGATCCTTCTTTTTTTCCACTGCATCTTCTTCCACAGGGATCAAGCCGACGACGCTACGACAAAGACAATGACTCTTTAATTAGGTTCCTTGCACTACAAAAAAAGGGTATTCTGCGACAAATTTTGCGACCAATTTTTAAAAAAAATCATCGCAAAAATTTTTTGCGACCAATTTGGCGATGAAAAAAAATTCATCGCCAAATACTCGTCGCAGAATTCTACGACGAAAAAAATAAATTTGTCGCAAATTTTGCCACAAATTCATTTTTCGTAATAATTCGTCGCAAAATTTGCGACGAATTTTAAAATTTGTCGCAGATTATTTCGAACGAATAAAAAATTTATCGCAAAATTTGCGACGAATAACTGAATTTGTCGCAAAATTTTTGGGACGAAAATATAAATTTGTTGCAAAAACTGCGACAAATCTTTTATTTGTCGCAAAATATCTGTGACAAATTTGAAAATTCGTCGCAAAATTCTGCAACGAATTTTTTATTTGTCGCAAAATCTGCGACAAATATCAGAATTTATCGTAAAAATAATCAACTACAAATTACTAAATTTATCACAAATTTTGCGACGAATTTAAAAATTGTAGCAGATTTTGCGACGAATTTTAGAATTCGTTGCAGATTTTTGAAACGAATTTTAGAATTTGAGGCAAAATCTAGGACAATTTTTTTTTATCGTTAATTTTGTGCGACGAATTTATAATTTCGTCGTAGAATTTGTGACAAATTTTAGTATTCGTCGTAGATTTTTACAACGAAAATATATTCGTCGCAAAATTGATTGCAAAATAAATAATTTTTTTAAAAATTATATTTATCAATAATATTTTAATAAAATAAATTTCAAATAATTAAAATCAAAATCAATACCTATGTTATTTTCTCAAGATTATTTTACTGAAAAATACACTAATTGATTATCTATAGATAGCAATAAATATAATACATTACATAGTAAGAAAATCACAAACAGTGAATATAATAATTTACATGGAAAAAGTCAATATCATCACAACAGATAATAATCGTTATAATTACAAGATAACAATGAAGTACGTTTCCTATTACAATAATCTCAGTAAGCTTTGTCATGGAGAAAGTAGAGGAGATGGTCCGACTCTATTCTTCAAAATGATCTTTATAATACCTGATAACAATGAAAAAAAAGTAAGATATTCATGAAATAGAACAATATAAATGTGTAATGCTCTTATACAGTATAATGAAAAGAAAAAGTGCAGGCAGTAATGTAGCTAACATAAAACCTTCATACTTTTATGCAATACTATTATTGAGGATCTCAATAATAAAGACCATGAAGGAAACACAAACTTCAATATTAATATATGCAGTATAAAAGCCAACTGTACAAACAAGCATATATATCAAATAAATCTAAAAAATGAGAACTTATTACAAGCCAAGAAAATGAAAACTATCTCTGTTATTGAAACCGAACTATAAAATGTAAAACTAAAAAAACATATGGTGCATAGAAAATAAGATAAGCTGTGAGAATTTGTTCTTAAAAAAAATATTTATCTTGTTAACAAAAATTTAAACAATCTCAGTGAACATTAAAAATTTATGCAATTTCAATGAACATTAACAAGTAATAAGAAAGATACCTCATTATTTTATTTTCATGCTACAACAAGATATAACTGTATATAATAATAAAAATTGATGCCTGAGAGTTATATAAAAATTAAGGATACTCATCTGTAACAAAATGAAAGCAAAAATTTATACTTACATTTTCGGCCTGAGAACTACGTCTACAACCACCACCCCGTCTGAAGATGTGCTGTAAAATAAAAAATAAGATAAAGTTAAAATAAATTTGATACATAACCATTAATATAAAAAACCTTACCATATTTGTTTAGATAAAGAGAATGCGTAAATCCTACGACAACAAGATATCACCTGTAATGACCTATAAATAGCAAGAAATATAAAACATTAACAAATATCATCTGTAATGAGATTTAATTAAATTAAATAATTACTTTTGTATTAAAGTGAAGAATTAGTTAATTAATATCTTAAATCGATCAATTAGTTAACCACATGTAAACAAAGAAAAACACATAGTCATTCAAATAATACCCTAATTGTATGTTATAATATAAGTAAACACAAATTTTTATAAAGCAATATAAACTACCGAAACCTAATCTTATAAAACACTCGCACTAAAACATGGATTATTATACTAAACATTAATCAGAATATTAAATAACAAAAGAGGTATATATACATACCAAACAAAGGTCACCAACAAAGACGTCGGTTTTCACTCCAAACACATCTAATTAAGACCTACACAAAAAATATTACAGGGTCAAAAATATAAATCAGAAATCAAATCTTCAATTGTAAAATCCGACCGTGAGCGATGTGGCCCAAGCCCAGCCAAGCTTGATATTTTGGGTCTGACTAGTCAAACCCGGATCAGGCCGGACCAGGCCAGCCTGGACTGACCCGGCCAAGCCAGGCCCTGCCCCGACCCAGACATGGCCGGCTGAACAGGCCCGCACACCCTAGCGCAACCAGGCCCGGTGCAAAATTGTCGCGCCCGCCTGCTAACTGAGAGCAAGGCCGCACAGGCCAGGATCCCGCGAGCGCGACCACACCTAGTCGGGAAAGCACGAGGATGGCTGAGCGCGACCGGAAGAGAGCAAGCCGACGCGCGCAGCCGGTATCGTTCGACCTCCATCGCGTGCGGCGGGTATCCCGCAAACATGGCCGCGCTCGACCGGCAGCGTGCGAGGCAAACGGCGCTGGGTGAGGCCGGCACCGCATGAGCGCGAGGCCCAGTAGCGCGAACGCGGGCGCGCGAGGCTGGTAGCTCGCGCACTACCGCGCGTAACCGGTAGCACGAGTGCGGCCACGTGCGGCCGGAAGAGAGGGAGGCGCGCGCACACTGCCGCCAAAAGCCAAAGCCACCGGAGATAATTCGGAGAAAGAAGAGAAAGGAGAAGATATTTAGCGGAGATCTCGTCGTTGCAGGAGGGAGCGCGTGCGCACTGCCGCCAAAAGCCAAAGCCAAAATGAAATGAAGTAGGGGAAAAGTAGACCGGGAGAATAATTAGGGTTTTGCGACAAAAATAAATTTGTCGCCAAATTTGTCACAAAATTATGTTTTTCATAAATACCTTCAAAAAATCATATAGTGATATACAGAACTTAGAAATGGACGAAACAAATTTCTACGTGCTCGTATCAAAATGCAGATTATATAAATGACCTCAAACTTGGAAAATATTTATAATTTTTTAAACATTATTTATTTGGAAAATAAAATTTTGTGGTTTAAAATTTTTTTTATATAAATTTACCCGGTAAAATTTATGTTTAAGGTCATTTATCTCATTTATTTAACGAAACGAGTTTCTACGTGCTCGTATCGATAAATGACCTCAAACTTAAATTTTACATAATATATTTTTATTTGTAATTTTCTAAATTTATTTACATGGAAAATATAATTTTGTGGCCAAAAATTTTTTTCTATAAATTTATACAGTAAAATTTAAGTTTGACGTCATTTATTTCATGATAAAATCACTACGAGCACGTAGAAAATTATTTCATGAAATTCGGAGCTCCGTACGTTTATTTATGATTTTTTGAAGGTATTTATGTTTCTTTTTAAAAATTTAAAATTTTGCGACGAATTTCAGAATTCATCCCAAATTTTGCAACGAATTTCCAAATTCGTAGCAGATTAAGGACGAATTTTGAAATTCATAGCAGAATTAAATATTTAAAAAATCAAAACAAATACCGTTTAATTGTCGTAGATGGATCCAGGGAACTCGGAATTTAATGAAACAAGTTTCTATATGTTCGCATTGATCCCCTGATGAGCTAAACGACCACAAATATGAATTTCTATTAATATATATTTTTTCATAGTTCATTATTTATATCAGCGATTGACTTAGTTAAAAGTTTCTAAGTCTGAAACTGTTATAAGCAATTTCATATTAATTGTTCATTGATCCCTAGAATTTTTATTGAAATTTGTGTTTAAGATCATTTATATCACGAGGACGTCGATACGAACTCGTAGAAACTTATGTCATGTCATTCCGAGTTCTGTAGCACAATCTGCGACATCTCGAATGTATTTCGAATTTTCCAAGTTTGCGATGAATTTCTAAATTCGTCCCAATTCTGCGACGAATTTTGAAATTCGTTACAAATTTTGCAACGAATTTCAAAATTCGTCGCAAATAATTATTTTTAACAAAACCAAAAGAATATTAATAAATTTCATATATGGACCTACAGAACTCTAAATTTAATGAAACGAGTTTCTACGTGCTCGTATCAATCTCCTCGAGATATAAATGACCTCAAACTTAAATTTTACATAATATATTTTTATTTGTAATTTTCTAGATTTTATTTACTTGGAAAATATAATTTTGTGGCCTAAAATTATTTTTCTATAAATTTA
This sequence comes from Boesenbergia rotunda, assembly GCA_024364735.1. Classification (NCBI taxonomy): domain Eukaryota; kingdom Viridiplantae; phylum Streptophyta; class Magnoliopsida; order Zingiberales; family Zingiberaceae; genus Boesenbergia; species Boesenbergia rotunda. Next base: position 355,533 of record JAGFNQ010001376.1, read on the forward strand.
TACGGTAAAATTTAAGTTTGACATCATTTATTTCATGATGAAATCGCTACGAGCACGTAGAAACTTATTTCATGAAATTCGGAGCTCCGTATGTTTATTTATGATATTTTTGAAGGTATTTAGGTTTCTTTTTAGAAATTTAAAATTTTGCGACGAATTTCAGAATTCGTCCCAAATTCTGCAACGAATTTCCAAATTCGTCGCAGATTAGAGACGAATTTTGAAATTCGTCGCAGAATTAAATATTTAAAAAATCAAAACAAATACCGTTTAATTGTCGTAGATGGACCTAGAGAACTTGGAATTTAATGAAACAAGTTTCTATATGTTCATATTGATCCCCTGATGAGTTAAACGACCAAAAATATGAATTTTTGTTAATATATTTTTTTTCAGAGTTCATTATTTATATCAGCGATTGACTTAGTTAAAAGTTTCTAAGTCTGAAACTGTTATAAGGAATTTCATATTAATCAATCATTGATCCCTAGAATTTTTATTGAAATTTGTGTTTAAGATCATTTATATCACGACGACGTCGATACGAATACGTAGAAACTTGTGTCATGCCATTCCGAGTTCTGTAGCTCAATCTCCGACATTTCGAATGTATTTCGGATTTTCCAAGTTTGCGACGAATTTCTAAATTCGTCCCAATTCTGCAACGAATTTCCAAATTCGTTGCAAATTTTGCAATGAATTTCGAAATTCATCGCAAATAATTATTTTTAACAAAACCAAAAGAATATTAATAAATTTCATATATGGACCTACAGAACTCGGAATTTAACGAAACGAGTTTCTACGTGCTCGTATTGATCTCCTCATGATATAAATGACCTCAAATTTAAATTTTACATAATATATATTTATTTGTAATTTTCTAAATTTTATTTACTTGGAAAATATATTTTTGTGCCCTTAAATTTTTTTTCTATAAATTTATCCGGTAAAATTTAAGTTTGACGTCATTTATTTCATGATGAAATCACTACGAGCACGTAAATTTTGCGACGAATTTTAGAATTCATCCCAAATTCTGCAACGAATTTCCAAATTCATCGCAGATTAGGGACACATTTTGAAATTCATCGCAGAATTAAATATTTAAAAAATCAAAACAAATACCGTTTAATTGCAAAATAAATACCGTCCAAATTTTGCGACGAATTATATTTTTACGATAAATTAAATATTTGTTGTAAGTTTGCGACAAATTTTAAATTCATCGCAAATTTTGCAACGATTTTGCAACGAAAAAAATACTGTTGCAAATTTTGCGATGAATATTCATTTTCGTTGCAAAATTTGCAACAAATTGTTTTTCATTGCAAAATTTGCGACAAATATGAAATTCGTCGCAAATTTTGCAACGATTTTGCAACGAAAAAAATTTGTTGCAAATTTTGCGTCGAATAATTATTTTTGTCGCAAAAGCGCAACAAATTTGGCAACGAAAAATTTTTGTCGCTAATAGGCGACAAAAATTGTTTCGTCGCGAAATTTGTTGCAAATTAGTAACGAATATCATTTTTGTCGCAAAATTTATCACTAATCTGCGACGAAAATTTTTCGTCGCAAAAATTTGTCACAGAATACCCTTTTTTTTTGTAGTGTTGTCATTCGGTTTATATTTTTATTATTGTTATGTCATAATATGAAGAAATAATAGATCCATGCTTATATATATTTTGTGTTTTCTCTTTTGAGTTCTTATTTTGTTTTTAAAATTTATGTGATTAGGAGATAATTCAAATTCTATCAATTAGGGTATGGAAGGGAACTCTTCTAGAGAATCTGTTGCCCTTATCAAGGTTCGGAAGTAGTTGATACTTGATCGCTTCTGCCCTATCTTTTAACGCATGTGGATGCTTAGAAAAAGTGATTTTGTTGTAGACAAGAAAACCGTTCACGATTACAAAGCAAAGAGAGAGGTGGTCTGGGGTGGAACACAATCGTTTTCTGGAAGCTTTGAAGCTGTATGGAAGGTCATGGCAACGCATTGAAGGTTTGTGGATTTGAATTTCCTTTTTTTTTTCATATTTCAACTTTGAAGCTCCGAGTGATGCTTTGTTTTGTAACCATGCACTTTTTCCCCTTTGATCCCGGCCCAGCTTGAAATGTAGCGTGGTCTGTCAGCCTGACGGCCCGTCAGACGGAGAGGGGGCTGGGGGGAGGGGGCCACGAGCCTGCCGAACGCCAGGCCCAGGTGGGCGGTTCGATTCATTTCCTCCGAAGCCAGTAGGACATCAACCCCGATCAGAACAGCCGATCGGATCCCGAGTCAGAGGAGCCCTGAGGCAAAAAGATACCAGGTCTTCGATTACCTCCTTCTGGGTTCAGCCGAGTCTGATCGGGTAGGCCAATCCAAGCGTATCCTAACTCGAGAAGCACCACTACATGGGCAGTAGCAATAGGACCTGGGAGCACTCTAAGCCGTCAGTCAGCACTAGCACTCAAGGTTTTATCGTAATTCATAGGAACACCCACTCCCTGACATAGGACTAGCAGAAGAAGTATGAGGTCGGTGCAAACCTGATACCATTCAGGTCCGAATCGCGAGCATCTCGCTGACGCCATGATCTTCCTGTCATTCCCTGGCACCCCGTACCACGATCGCCTATGCCCGTGTCAGGCCGAGCGGCGCCTGACGGTGCTCCCCCATAAGTTGACAACGCCCCTTTCCTTATTCCGGTATGCGACACAATATCGTGTCACCCTGGCTGTGTCTTACCCTGTCCTCGTATACGACAGAAGGTGGCAGACCGGGCCGAAGCTATCAGCTCCCCCAGCTATATAAGTCTCTCCGCTCCTCGTCCCCCAGGTACGCGCAATAATGTTTTTGCTACTGTTCCATTGCTTTCGCTCTTCTACCATCAGGGACTGACTTGACCGTCGGAGTGTCTTGCCAGGAACTTTTCCCGGCGGATTTGCTAACGGTCCTTTCCTTGCAAATCGGAGCCAGCCTCTGCAGTTCGTGATCTTCAGAGACCGCGTACTCTTGAGAGTCCACCTCGCTTCGCGACGGGATCATCCTTGAATGCCTGTTTTGAAGCTTGAGATTTAGATTTTTGGCGTATATGAAACTAGTGTTTCAGTATGTATTTCCCTTAAAAGTGAGGATTTATTGAAATTGTTTAATACATAACCAAAAAGAAATTCTTTAATACTTGATGGGTGGGGCATGTCTCAGTGTGTTTCATAGAAGATGAAGTGGAGTTATAATTGATGGTAGTAAGTATTCCTTTATAACAAACATAGATAAGATCATGCTAGATATTCATCTTATCTTTGGATTTATTATGCATGTGGCAGAACATGTAGGAACTAAGACAGCTGTGCAAATCAGAAGCCATGCTCAAAAGTTCTTCACTAAAGTGAGCTGCAATTTGTGAAATCTATGAGTTTACACTAGTACAAACTGCATATATTTTTCTAATTTCACCTTAGTAAATTTCTATATGTTCTCTAGTTAATCATAATGATACACTAAGTTGTAGTTTCGAGTTACATTATTTTTATACTTGCTATCTCTTGGATTATGTTGAACCTTAAATTTCTGTGCATGAGTATGTCTTGTCTAATGATAAGTCAATTAACTTTTTAAGACTTACCTAGAAAAAATAATTCGTACAACCAGTATCTATTGGATCCTGAATTTGTTCTTCAATAATGGATAAAGGCTTATGACACCTTCGAAGATTTATCATAAATTTGTGATGGAAGAGGGACACAAATGGTATCTTTGATTAGTCTTTTTACAGATGGAACTATCAAAATGTTCATCATGTGCTGAATTAGAACAAAATAAGATTTTTGCCAACTGTTATATACAGTCTTTATCATAGCATACATATCTCAAATACTAGCATGTTTTTTACATGCCCTTCTGTATTCAACTCATCCACGTTAGAAGTGATTTTTACAGCTTTGATGTTTGACATCCATCATCTTTGGATCATCCTGGAAAATTTTCACAAAAAGGCATCTCCTGTCTATGTAAAATAAATTAAGTAGTCTGAACTCCCTATAGGTGTTGGGGTTAAGACCTCTCTAGCACCAATTTTTGATGTGGACACTACTAATTAGGAACCACTGATGAGGCAATACCAACAAGGTTGATAGTTGAATATGTTGTCTCAAACCTAGGGCTGTAAATAAACTGAGCATTTGTGAACAAGCTTGGTATTCGGCTTGGTAAGAGCTTGTTTATGTTTGTTCAATACACATAAGACCGATTAAATAAACAAGCTTGAACAACTCGTTAAACTAAACAAATAAGTTTGAACATATATATGTTCGGCTCGTTAAGGTTTGTGAACAACGTTAGTGAACAATGTTCGTGAACCATGTTTACTAATAAAATTTTATCAACATGCTAAATAAATAAAAAAAAATTTAAAATAAACAAACAAGTAATTTGAATTATCAAACTCAATAATCAATCAAACAAGTACGAATTTCAAACAATCAAACAAGTTTAAATTGAGAGTTCGATAACATCTAAATGAATTAAGCTCAAGCCAAGTTTGAATTGAAAGGTCGACGATAACATCTAAGTGAACAAACTCAAGCTCATCAAAAATAAACCAAGCCAAGCTTAAACAATCATTTCAAAAGCTTGGTTCATTTTAGGCTCGGCTCGGCTTGGTTACCTTATCAAATAAGCTTAAACACTCCAAAGCTCGGCTCGGCTTGTTTACATCCCTACTCAATCCTCCATGATTCACACATTGAAGTCATCAAAGTTGTATTATTGACTACATCTTGATCGAACTCGCATATGTTGATCTAGTTGATTGATATGGGTTTTTACTCTTTTAATGTTCCTAAGGCACCTTTCTTAACAACTCAAGATTTTAGAGCAAATGGTTAGCTAATCTTTAACAGTGATAAAATATAAGATGGATGATAATGACAATAATTAAAAAAAAAGGAATAATCTACTCAGCATTAAATGGTATGATATAAAAAAATTTATTTGTGATAAGAAAAATTATCTGTTATAGGATATGTCAAATGTTAAAATGTCTAATAGAATGTGAATATATTCTTGTTAAGGTTGTCAAACATAGATCCTACATGGGTATGGTTAGCATGCATAGGATTAGATAGTTCGTTGGTAATGACTTAACACAATCCAAGTCTTAGTCAAGATCTAGATTGTTTAGGTTGGTTTGGATGATAAGATCCTAAATTTCAGATCACAATCTTTGCAACCATGGTCCTAGGTTGGGTGTATCACAGGGTGGCGAAGAGAGGTTGATGAAGGAGCTGAAGGGGTACAAGTTCAGGCCCATTGCTCAATCTCATAGAGGGTGTTGAGGTAGCCCCAATATATGTCACACCAAGGGTGCAGTTGGCCACTGTATCCATGAAGTGATGATGGCGTTGTTCTCTTCAGCAGTAAAGGGATCCCATATGAAGAAAAGAAAAAAATATCACAATGGGAGAACAGGTGACAATAGGAGTCATAGAGGAGGGCAACAGCACACACATCAACAGGTTCCACATTAAAAAGGGGGAAGAAAGGATAAAAGTGTTGGATAAGAAAAAAAAACGTTAAAAGTGTTGGATCAGAAAGAAAGAGGAAGAAACTACCTTCACATAGTTTAATTTAAGTAACGTAATCTGTAAGAGATGACATTAAAACTTCTTATGAAGCATCGTCCTACCTTTATAATTGGAGGTTCTTGAGCTGCTGGGAGTAAGCAAGTGAATTGAGAATGAATTCATCTGGAGTAGCTTTGTGCGAGTTTGTCCATCCACTAAGAGTGATTCAAGTGGATGTTTAGTTTGACAGAGGTTTGTATTAGTTGTCTGTAAATTATTGCTTTCTTATGTTTAATGGAAGGTGGTTCTTTAAATATCAGAATCATACTGATCCAAAATTGGACTGGTAATAAAACCATACTGAGACCTAAAACTTCAACCATATATTATGTACTCAATGATCGCTCTGCTGGTCGTGGTTGAGTAGATTCGTTAAGAGGAATAATAATAATAATACCGAGAAGATAAAGCATGTATTGTTGAATTACATGACTAGTTTAAGATGAATGATTTTCTAATGTTGTCCTATCATCTCGATTAGAAATTTGTATACATTCTTTGGAAGTGAAAAAATGGTCATTAATAAGATGGAGCTTTTAAAATGAAAAGATAAAAAGTTATTCATTGATGATGCCCGTCTCAATCCGTATCCACGGAAGTCCAGTTTGGGTTCTCTTTCTCCTCTGGGTGAAGTAATAAATGGGAGACCGTCTCAATCAATGTCTCTCTATGGAGAAAGTGAAGTGATGGACATTGGAAGTGAAGACCCATTGGAGGTAAATTGTTTCAGTGGGTAACACAATTTTACAGTTAATCTACTTTGTTTCATATTTTATACTGGTTTGCTGCTTTGACTATAAATTCACAGCATTGCAGAAGTTGCAAAGTAAAGATGCTTCCGAAGGTGCAGATCACTCAGAGGTTCTTAACGTCTTCCAAGATTCTCTATCTACTTCTACCTCTTCTGCAAGCAAGATGTCTTCCAATCAAAGACAGTATTTGAAACTCTTCTCCCTCAAGCAGAAAATGGACAGCGATATTTCAATTGACAAATCCTCGATTCCTCATTATGTGGAACAGGAACTAGGTAAAAGTTTTCTGGTGTCCATAAAACAGGACAATCTACAAGGCAACAAATCAAGTTGTCTCTGGAAGGGGGTGAATATTCATCAAACCTTCGAGATGTAACATCAAAGGCTATCTTGGAAGTTGATCACACCCAGATAAAGCATCATTCTTCATGTTCTAATGTCACTGAACCCCCGGGGCTATGGTGCAGCGGTAAGGTTATTAGTTGTTAATCCATGCATCTGCGGTTCGATCCCCAGCTACGGCGCATTTTGTAGGAATTTTTCCTCCAAATGGGACGCGAACCCTGGGCCGCTGGGCTTCTAGACTGGCCACCGCGAGCGCTTCCCGATTTACCCTGGTGACCGGTGAAAAATTTCCGTGGGACCAAATCGGTCATCCCAGATTTAATTTGTATGCTGCCTGATTAATCATAATGTCACTGAAACTGAAAATACAGATGTTCAGAACCCTGCTGCTATAACAGAACAATTGGTTCCATGCATCAACCATTTCCAGTCTTTTTGCCCTTGGCTTACTTCCACAGTAATCAAGATGCCTATAGGTCATTTCTAGACATGTCATCCACCTTTCCAAATCTTATTCTTTCCACCTTATCACAAAAACCATCAGTTCATGCAACAGCAAGTCTTGCGGCAGCATCATGGCCATCTGCTGAAGTTGTGACTCCTGTCCAACCAGTCACACAAATCCCAACTGGTGAAATTCAGGAAAAGTGTGCAAATCGAGCCAGAAGCGTGGAGAGCATTGCCGTTGCTACTGCCGCTGCTTGGTGGGCATCCCACGGCCTCTTGCCATGGTTCCCTTAGTCCTTTTCTAGTTTTGCATTTGCTACACAGAATACAGGCACTGCCCCCTACACAAGTCCAGCCGGAGCTCAAGAACATGATGGAACTGTTTAGAAATCTTCAGATGGAAACCCACAAGAAAATCAATTTGATGCTCTAAAACCTAGATACCACTCTTCTAAATCCTTATCATCATCAGACTCAGATGGTAGTGGAAGAGACGAGAACTCCAACAAGCAAGCCACTAGGTTCGATACGATCAAGCCAGATAGTGGACTTCAGGATTCAGGCAAGGCAAGAAATAAGAAAATACAGGATCGTTCTTCGTGTGGATCAAATACACCATCCAGTAGCGAAGTAGAAACAGACACTATAGAGAAAAAACATGAGAAAGTAAATGATGAGTCTACGGAATCCTACTTCAGTAGTTTTCCAGCTTGTGAAACCAATCATCGGAGGCTTAGAAATACAGGAAGCGTGAATGAATCATGGAAGGAGGTTTCTGAAGAGGTTGTAATGCAAACTATTAACTATCTTAATTTCTTAGTCACTCACTCTACCATTGGAGCACCATCACTACTCTAATGTATCTTTCTCTCTTTTTACCAGGGTCGACTCGCCTTCAGAGCATTGTTCAAGAGAGAGGTGCTTCCACAGAGCTTTTCTCTTCCACATACTGAAGAAGCTGCAGCCATGATAAGGAAAGAGTTTACTGAATTGCCAGCTGATGTCGACAAGAGCATATGCACTACAGCCAATTTTAACAATCTTCCCGATGACTGAAAACAAGTTGTCTATCAGAAATAACAATTGCGCGGTGTCTGGGAAGTCCAAGCCTCGCCGGACTGGTTTCAAGCCTTACAAGAGGTGTTCAGTGGAAGCCAAGGAGAACAGATCAGCTGCCATAGAAGAAATTGACAACAAGAGGATTCGTCTGCACGGGGAAGCTTCCACCTGATAACACACATGGAGAGCACCTGATGTACATTCTTAATGGCACGTTGTTTCATCCGCAGTTTGATCCCCAATTACGATGTATTTATAGAAATTTTTCTTACAAATAAGGCACGAATCCTGGGATACTGGACTTCTAGACCGCCCACCGTGAACTCTTCTCGATTTATCCTGACGGCCGGTAGGAAATTTCAGTGAGACTAAACCTCCAAGATTGAAAAAATATCGTTAATCATTTTTTTTAATATTAATAAGTTTTTAAAAATATTTTATAATAATAGGATAATAATCGACTGTCCACCGATTGAGCGGATCAATGAGAGAGAAATTCTTCCATAAATAGCACAAAGTTATTTCGATATGCAACAGAAAAGGGCTTTATGCCCATATGCGTGCGATGAAATCTCGATCCCCCGACCAGCCCGGAATCTACAGGCGGAATCGTTGAACAGTCAGAATGCAAGTAAACACAAGATCTTTTTCGGCTGCGGCAAATTCCTAATCGATTCTACGCCGAAAGCGAGGGCGGGCGGATCGAGGAACGCTCGTCGATGATCTAGACGGCGTACGCCCACCAATCATCTCCCCCGATAAGTTACTGTTTGGTTTCATTCGATCTCGCAGTCGCACGATCGCACGCAATCGCTGCACGCCGCCCGCACCTCACCATCTGATTCTTACGCGGCCTTCTTGGGAGTAATACTTTGCGACTTCGACAGAAACGGTTCCCGTGGAGCTGGTGTTGGTGCCGCAGTGAAGCGATGGAGATCGATAGGGCCATCCGGGAAAGCACCGATCGGCGGCTGCAGACAAAGTACCAGAACGCCGTCTACGTGATTCAGAGGGCTTTTGCGCTCTACGAGTCAGATTCCTAACCTCCGCCGTTTAGTATGTTGGGTGATTATTGCATATTTGTTTGCTTTTTGATTTGTTGTGGTTTGCATTGGATTTCTTTATGGTATGTAGTTTTCTAATGGTAGTCGCTTCGGCTGCCGGATTTTTGCGTTGGGGCTCCAAATCTTGGTTAAAAATAATTTTTTTTGCTGGAATAAGTTGTTCAGTCTTGACCAAGGGGATTCTTTTCCTGCGTCAGTTCCATTTTTAACCTGAATTTGCAATACTTATTTGTGTTTCTTCTTCGCCCTAGTAGTTACATCAATGAACTGCGGTTTTAGAGTTTAAGTGCTAGATAGTTTTAGAGTTTAAGTGCTAGGTTGGTTGGTCGATTACTCTTACGGCTTTCCTTGTTCATCATTTTGTCTCGGCTTAGAAAGGGAGTGAATTACTGCTTATTTTAAACTGTACAGTTTAATTTTGATTAATTCAGGATGGTGCTGATATGTTGTTACTGACCAGATTGATTTTCAGTCATGGAGCCTTTGTATATATTTCTCCACCTAGTGGGATAAGACTTGGTTGTTGATGTTGTTGAACCTTCGAAATATTCACAACTCACTGTACCAAAAATTGCATATCATAAGTGTTGATATTGTCATTGCATTGCAGGCTTGCAGTTGCCATGTTTCTTCTTCGATCATGACTGCAAGTTTGGCATATGATTCTTTCCTTTGTTATTCCAAAAATAAGTTATAGTAACAGTTCAAAAAATTCTTAACAGATTTGAGCAGGTCGCCTTCAGTTTTAATGGGGGAAAGGACTCAACGGTACAGACTTTCACACCTGTCTTTGCTATGTTTATATCACATTTTAACACTTGTTTAATTGTATTGTAATTGCAGGTATTGCTTCATTTACTGCGAGCTGGCTATTATTTGCATCAAGGAAAATCAGAATGTTCCAATCACCATCTTTCAGATGATGCGTACAAGTGTCCAATTCGGACCATATATTTTGAGAGTCCATGTGCTTTCCCTGAGATTAATTCCTTCACTTATGAAACTGCTGCTGAGTAAGAATGCACTTTCGCACTTTTACCTTCTCATGCAAGGCCTTGTTTGTCTTTTGAAGTTAATGATGCTCCAACTTTTAATCATGCCTTATATCTGAAACTATGATTTTATTTACTCCATTTCTGTTTCTTTTTTTTTTCTTTTTCTTAGTTACAACTTGCAACTGGAAAGTATCCACTCAGATTTCAAGTCTGGCCTCGAGGCTCTTTTGAAAGAAAAACCTACTAAAGCTATTTTTATTGGAACCAGGATCGGCGATCCTAATGCAGTATGTCTTGCAGTAAATTGTGTTTTTTTTATCCAAGTTATTCAAATTTGCAGTAAAATGTGACTTTTTTTTTCTAAGTTATTAATTTGCTCTTGGCGCTCTTACTTTATTTTGCCTCACAGGTTGGACAGGAGCAATTTTCGCCTAGTTCAATTGGATGGCCTCCTTTCATGAGGGTGAACCCTATCTTGGACTGGTCATACAGGTTATTATATGGATATACTAGTTAACTAATATACCAATTGAAGATATTTAGATTGTTATTTAAGTCTTTTTATCCCTTCAATTTGTCATTGTCAGGGATGTATGGGCTTTCCTCTTAACTTCCAAGGTTAAGTACTGCAGTCTCTATGATCAAGGGTAAGCCACTAATTGTTTGATGCTGTCATTTGCTTGCCAATGTTGTTCCATTATGGTTCCATTCATATCTTAATTTAACTTCATAATGGTTTGTGTCATTGTCATTTTGTGATACTACTTACATTGTTTAATTCCTATCACCATTAAACCTTGTAAGTTCTATGATTGTTTAGATATACATCAATTGGGAGCATATACGACACAGTTCCAAATGCATTGTTAAGCATTGCCGATTCATCAAGCACGAAAAAGAATTTTAAACCTGCATATATGCTCTCTGATGGAAGATTAGAAAGAGCTGGAAGAAACAAGAAGTTAGCTCTTAAATGTGATAACACTTCTCTAAACAATGGCGTGATTGGCATTTCTCTGAATGGTTCCTTCAGGGCATCAATTATCATCGTAGGTGATGAGATTCTGTAAGTCATTTCTTGGATATCATACTCTTTGTATAATCTACTGATAAAAATTTAAGACAAATATTGTGAATCTTCTGTAGGAAACTTTGTAGGATCTTTTTACCTACATTCTTCCAAATTTTTGTACCATTTTCTATAATGCAGTATTACTTTATCTTTGTATTTTATTATTAGCCTAGTTGTCTACTCTCCAATGATGGGCCAATTTCATGCTATTAACAAGTGGATCAATCTCTTACAGATAAAAGGTCTATAAATTGTGAAAGATTTCATATTTTTTGTGTTTATAAATTATTCTAACGAGTTACCTTTTAAAAATACTATGATAACAATAAGGAAAATCATAGTTCTTTTTCCATTTTTTATTAAGATTGACCTGCTAGAAAACAACTTGTCCAGAAAATTCTATTGTCTGGTGGAGGATTCTGTGATTGACGACTTGTATCATTTGCAAGGACAAACCAAGGATCACTAGATTGTTTTTTAGTTGATATTTGGGATAAAAGCCTTTTTGTTTATGTTGTTCCTTGTAGTAGAATTTATAGTTGAAGGTAGCACAAGGTGGAGGCATAAAAAACCTAATTCAGGTTATTAGAGTGCAAAAAGAGGGTAATATATGAAATTCATCGAAATGGATGAATTTTGTTAGTCTTATTGTTTGGTTGCTAAACAATAATCACATTCAATATGAACCTTTTGAATATTACTAACTCTGGGTGAGTGAAAAGTGCTCCCCGTAAGGGGAAAATTGCAATAAATTTATAAAGAATCTTTTTGACCGAGTTCATGAGAGTTCAACCAAGCCTTTTGGAGGTGGTTATAATGCTTTGCAACAATGATACTAAACAAATTTAATCACAAATTATTCCTTCTACTTTATACTACGTTTTCCCTTATCCTCTTCCAAGAAGATTGGTGTTCACTCTTCCAGAATGAATGCTTGAATGGTAGTTACTCTCACCCACTGGATTGTATTCCTTGTATATCTAACATTATCCAGACATATTTTGGCGAGTTCCCCTCCCCTCCCCCCCCCCATTTTTTACTCGTTGTTGATTTTGCTAATTAAATGATCATAAACATTATCTTTTGGTATTCAACAGTTCTTTTTATGGCTGAAGGGGCATTCATTATTCTCGATGCACATTTATTTCAGATTTGGCACTACCGAGGACAAACTGAGTGGGGCACTGTGCAAAAAGTTAAATGCTATTGGATGGCAAACAACTCGTATAGCAGTTGTTCAGAATGAAGTGAGACAAATTTATGCAATAATAACTCTCTCTATACTTTTAACTCAAATTATGTAGATAATATAATCTTTCCTATCTTTTCTGCCAATATTCATAATTTGTATATTGTCTTCAATTTAAACAGTTGTAACAAAATTTAATTTTAGTTGAATACCATGAGATTTTCACTGATGATGATTGACCTATCTTTTTCTCCTTGAACGGTTACAACCTGCATGGTCCATGTATTTGGAAGCTTGTCTTCTGGTCTGATTTATGCTTTGTTCTGTGCCATGAAGATGAAATTTCTCTTCAAATTATTCTTAAATCTTCACCAGTTTTTTATTTGTTTGCATCTATTGCAATTACACCGTGATAGTTATAGGCTAAGGCTTTCAACTTTGTTCAACTGTGCTTGGCAGTTTTCATAATTGTCCTTGTAAATGATTTTATGCTAGATATATGCTACCACAAAGAACTTTCAAATTTTTCCTAGTATTTTTTTTTTTCCATTCTCAATTAGAGTATATTGTGACCTCTCTTGTTCATCCAGATTGATTCTGTGGCTGAAGAAGTGGAACAGAGGAAGTCTACAAATGACATGGTTTCTTTCATTCACCCTCAGTTATCTAAGTTCTTAATCTCTGAAGTTCTAATAATTTTGCCGAAGTTCATCCATAATTGTTCTTTGAACGTATATTTACAGGTGTTCCTGTTTGGAGGGTTTGGCCCTATGAATTCTGATGTTTCACTAGCAGGTGTAGCGAAAGCTTTTGGAGTTCGGCTGGTTAGTTGATGTGCGATTTGGGTTTCAACCAATATCTTGCATGGATTAAACTTAGATTATCTAATCCATTATACAATGTTGCAATATGCTTTATGAAAAATATATATATATATCCTGCCTTCACAATTTTATTGTCTCTTTTTTTTTGGGTCAAAACTCATGGTCATAATGCAATCCGCAACTGAAAAACTAGAGTATCTTGCTTCAAGTGATGAAGTTTTGATGAACTCTAGAATCTACATGGTACATATTCCATGTCCTATACCTGGTGTTAGGCTTATAGCAGCACTATTTACATGGAGAAATCTAAATGCAAAGGGATCTTGTGCTTTTACGTAATCCTATATATGAGAGTTTGCTTTAAATAGTGAAGAATGTCATATGTTGCAGTTAAGAATCCACAATTAGGTTCCAACTAGAACTAATAACGAATAAATAGAACTGTTTGTTATACTCATCAACATTTGTTTAGTACAATATTCATCACATGCTTTTGTAGATACATTGCTGGTACTTAAGATTTAAGAAACAATCTCTAACGATTTCCTTATTTTGGATCGTTTTTGGATATTTATACCTTGTATAAGCCATTTTAAAACGAGGAAGAGGAAGACCAAAATGACTTCGTAAGCAATAATAAAACAAGATAAAATTTATTTAAATATAGATGATGATATAATAGGGAATAGAGCTCAATGACGTAGAATGATCCATATAGCCGACCCCACCTAGTGGGATAAGACTTAGTTGTTGTTGTATACTTGTATGTCATTTTCACTTTTCTTTTTTTTGGGGGTTGAGCATGCTACACGACTAATTCTTTCTACTAGAGGGCAATTCCAAATTGTTTCCCAAACTTCGATGGGTATAAAGTGAGTCCTAAAACTTTAATGATTGTTACAACCATCAACCATGTCCTAAGTTTAGTTTTACTATATAATTGATAAGTGATGATATGTTTGCACAACCATTTTAGTCTACGCATCAACTATGGACCTGCCAAACTAAACAATGCCATGTTGAGTTCTATGAATGAAGAGATGAAATATTCATCTCCTTTCATTCTGTCCGAGTCCTCATTATGATCCTTTCATTCCAAAGCTTTTCAGTATTTATTTATGACTACTGAAAACATTAATTGCATTCTTTTTAGTCTGGATATTATTCTAATCAGCTTTATATTCAGTGTAATAGTTAGGCCTACTTTCTCAGAGGTCCAGTCAATATGCATGACATTGATCTTTGCTATTGCACATAGCCCAAGGGCATATATTTCTTATGAATCATCTGTACTTTGTTTCTAGGCTCCTGATGAAGAGTTTGAGGAGTACCTCAGGCATCTTATAGGACAGCACTGCATTGGGGACAGGAATGAGGTAATAAATAAAAATTTGGCCTATGCAAGTTTTCTGTCATTTCTGTTAATCTGTGTCTGAGGGGAACCATGCCTATGTATATGCTCCAACTAATATGAGAGATGGTATCTTAGTTAAGGTCATTTATACATCATATGTGACTGAAAAATGTTTCTTATACATTTATACAAGTTTTATTTGATACTGATATTCTTCAAGGCAAGACACTTACCATTTAATAGATCCACCGTTTATGTGCAGAATGAATTATATTTGATAGTGCACCTAATGTTTATTTCTAAATTCTAAATGCTGACATCATAACTCTGTTTTTTCTTACTTTTCCAGATGGCTTTATTGCCTGAAGGTATAACAGAATTATTGCATCACAAAAACCTACCTCTTCCGTTGGTATGCTTTGTTTTTCCATGTTTATTTATTTATTTTGAATGAACAGATTGTCTGCCGCTTG
Source organism: Boesenbergia rotunda (assembly GCA_024364735.1). Taxonomy (NCBI): domain Eukaryota; kingdom Viridiplantae; phylum Streptophyta; class Magnoliopsida; order Zingiberales; family Zingiberaceae; genus Boesenbergia; species Boesenbergia rotunda. The sequence goes on from JAGFNQ010001376.1 coordinate 370,720, forward strand.
TTTTTCCGTGTACTTGACACTAGGAGCAAAATGAACATCTATTAACTAATGTCTTGATTTGCAACTTTGCATGTTAATCTCTATCACTTTTGAAAAGAAACAGAAGACCTCACCTAATAGACATAATGTGAACAATTTTAAGGGTCTCAACCTGTATTTACTTGAAACTAGGAGCAAAAAAGAACATCTATTAATTACTGTATTGGTTTGCATGTTAATCTCTTTATTGCTTTTGGAAACAGACAAACAAACACCCCTAAAAGGTTCAATGTGAAAACAGACCGACAAACACCCCTAAGAGGTTTAATGTGAACATCTTTGAACTCTCAACCTGATGTCAGTTTGAACATGTAATATTAGATTGTATGAATTTGAAAGAAAGTTGGTTAAAGGGAGGTGTGGAACAAATGAGCACGGAAACTGAATTACCTGGCGCACAGTTGTGGTGGATCCAGGATTGTGAAGTTGGATGCAAGTCAATGCTATATCTTTAAAGTAATAATTAAAGGAGCAAATGATAAAAGTTAATTGCATTTTTTAAAACAAAAGAAGTTAATAACATTAATTGCATTATGTTGGGTTTGAATAATTTCTTAGTCCATCTCTGGTGCACAATGCATGGAGGACATTTGAGAGTTTCCCTGCATTGAAATGGCAACGAGCCGGTAGTCTTTTTGAATACTATTTAAGAGTTTGCCTGATTGATGAGGAACTTTCTTTGTGCCTGATCTGTGTGTTGCTTCTTTTTCTTTGCAGATCAAATGCCACAACGTTATTATTCTTTCTGCAACAAATATATGTGAATTGGAAACTCAATGGGATTGTCTTTTTGAATTACCTAGTGTGCCATTAGTGCAATTGGCACCATACACATTGAAGCATCTTAGCACCACACTTTCTGATGTAAATCTCTATCTTCTGTTTCAATGGTTCCCTCTCTCCACTCCTTTGTCATTTGAAATTACTTGAATGTACCATCTGCGACGGATTAGATCTGCCAGGAATGTTAATTTTAGTGTTGGTACAAGGAATACATTATGGCGCCATACCAATGTTTGCACCATATTATATTTCAAATCGGTTTAGTAAATTACAATTTCTACTAGGTATATTTTCTCAATATTATATTTTGCTAACAAACTCTCAAACATCACTGTTCTGTATTTTGCAGGTTGAAATTGCTCAGACCATGTCGAAGATGTGCCTTGAATTCTCAGATATTTACATAGGTAAGGACCAGAACTTTTCCACAAGTGAACCATATCAGGTTTCCAAGCAGGAACTGCTGCTGCTAAAATGTCTGTCGTACAGTTCTTTCAATCATTAATCTAATTTCTTGTATCCCTATTAATTATTCATCACTGTGAAATATAGGATGCCATCGCATGTCCCGGGCCACACCTTCCATAATAAGTTTCATCGGGAAGGTGAGTTCTTTAAGCATCAATAAATAATATTGATGTCTTTGTTTTGTTTTACTGCCATTTAATAAAACACACATTTCTAACTTTCTCTGCGATCATGACACTCCTAATATGCTCCCTTAAAACTTTCTCTAGGACAAGTCTAGACTTGAATCGGCTGTCAAGAAACTGTCCAGTAGTTTCCCACCTGGAGCATTCTTTGAACACAAGTGTGACTGATATACTTGGTTAAAGTTTAACTTCCAGAGGTCATGACCACCCAAACTTGGTGTTAGAAGATCTTGATTGAATATCGACATCAGCTTCTTCTAAAGGCTTCCTCTGCCCAACTACCTTTCCCCATTTGAAGAAGCAATTCCTGCAGTTTCTTTGGCGAAAAGTACCAGTTAAGCTGCACATCCTAGGAACTTTGAAAGCTCGCTGATTAAGCCGCCAAAGTTCAAGCTAAATCGCCCATATGTATACAAGATTATGAGCTCGTATGTATACGATTAAGAGCATCATGAAGAAATTGTCATAAGTTAACTCAAGTGACTTTTAGATCAGGTTTCAATGTTGTCTCTTGCTTATCTGTTATTTCTTTGTACAGCCAAAAGACTTGATTCTTCTGCTGTAGCAGAGTACTCAAGCACATCAAAATGTGTATCATCAACTCTTTTTTAGGTTTTGGGAATGGCACCGGCCAGATCACATTTTGCAGGAGAAAGAGGAGCAAGCAGTCACTGCTTAGTAAGGTTTTTCCTCTTCTTTCGAGCTCCTCTTCTTGTTTTTGACATGTGAAAATGACATCTAAGGTCACTTGTTCTTGGCCTTATTCACAATTTTTTTTGTGCCACTAGATACTATTGTCGGACCTGAAGACTATAGACTCAATGCCATTTGAGCCCTCACAAGCCTGGCCTTAATTTTGCGCTCGTTCGCCACTCCTAAGCCCTCACCGGCAACAACACTCAAAGTCCTTGCCGCCACATGAACCCTCATATTCAGAGAACGACGTGGGTAGGATCCTCTCCACTAGTTAAAGAAGTGGGGCTCAACAATCATCTCTGTTAGTTTCTACCACTCAATGACAGAAAAAGGGCACCAGGCTCCACACGTTCAGTCAATCTCTGAACGTTGATGAGTTCAGTGGATGCCATCAGGACCAGACTTCACACACAACAACCACCTTGTCACTACTGTTCAAGCCCATGCAATTGCAAAATCGCACACTAACAAACTATTTCTTGTCACTACAGTCAGCAATGCTACAGAGACGAAGCCCATGACGCTTCCACGGTCCCATCCAACCCATCGCACTGAAACTCAAACCTGACCAGGCCACCATTTTGGTGTCCTAAGCTTGTGAAAGAGCTCAGCGGGCATGGAGGAATCGGAATGCCTTCCAAGTCTGCCACTGCTGGTGCTGATACTGACGACCAGGTTGAAGGCAACAGCAGAGGCGGCGGCAGCAGCTGCTGCTGTTGCTGAGGCTTCTTCATGCCGTTTGTTGTTAGCCCGAGCAGCTTCTTCTTCAGCTTGGTGTTCCAGTAGTTCTTGATGTCGTTGTCGGTCCTTCCAGGCAGATGAGCCGCAATGATCGACCATCTGCACCTTATCAACTCGGTTCATATTTTGCTCAAAAAACATAAGAAATTAACCTTTTCAGCTGAATCATCATCACCTGCTTCCAATGGCAGCGACCAAGCCACAGATGATCCTGTCTTCATCCTCATTGAAATCTCCAAGCTTTATGTTCGGTCTCAGGTAGTTGAGCCACCTGAGCCTGCAACTCTTCCCACACCTCCTCAGACCTGTTCCACAATCACAAAGCATTCATTCAATCGATGGATGGAACTAATCACGAAGTAGTGCAGTACTTTCCTCACCAGCCTTCTGAGGCAGTGCGATCCAATTTCCTCCGGTGCCATGCCTCTCTATGAACTCCTTCAGTTGCTTGTCTTCCTCTGGAGACCAGGGGCCTCTCTTCACCTTGGCCTTGTCACAACAAGGAGCCCTCCCCATGCTTTGAGTTAACAATATTAATTGCCGCAAGAAAGGAGACATTGGCACAAAGCTATATAGAGAGAGAACCCTGTCTAGTTTCAATCAAGTTTATCAAACTGCTTCTGTACTTTAGGAGACCCTACATCTGATCATCTACTCACCTTCTTTTGGCTTTCTCCTCCATTGCGTGCAGTTTACTAGAACAAAAAGTCCTGGATGTGGCAAGGAAGTCAGTGCTCGTGTTAGGTTGGTCTAGTCCATGATGTGCATGTACCATGCAGAGTTTCGAGTCCCAGGCCTGTGTCTAGGGTTGCCACCCCTACAGCAATAGACATTAGATAAGAAACAATTAGATAATGTATCATCTGCCAAACCTAATGCTTGATGATGTAATGTGGTTTTGTCAGTAGCCTAGACCTAGGCTGTGAATTCATGTTTTGATCATTTATTAATTGTTGTCACTTTCATAATATGTCTTTACTTAGTTATCTATCACTATTGAATGATGCAAGAACGTAGATGAAATGGACATACCAATTACTTTAGCACAAAAAAAAAATATTTAGTTGCTTGTAAAAGGCGTCATCTGAATATAAATCTTCTTTAATGTAGAGGCAAAAGGAAGAAGAAAGTAGCACACTATGATAAAGCCCTAATTGCCATGTTATTGTAAATACTCTATCGATCTGATCCACATGTTCTCCAAATGGAAAATACATGAACATCGATAACTGCATCAACATTTTTGTGTACCAATTGTATGTTGTAATTACATATCTTATAAAATTGTTTACTTGATTGTCGGAGTGTGACCTTATTGAACGTGTTCTAACTCATCCTTTTGGTTCATTGCATATTTGCATCTTTCACGCATCATAATTTTTCAGCTGCTGCTTTCCTCAAAGTGTTTGGTGAAGACTAATCAACATCATGAGACATAGGAAATGACTAAGAAATTATCTGTCCACATCATTTCATCAATCAAGATGAGAAATACTATCAGTCCCCACGGGATGGTAATGCATGCGGTATTATCACCTTGAGGTCTGGGGGTCAAAAGTTGGCAAAGCCAGTATGCCCTCCCTCCCCACATGCTAGTCACAGTATCCAGGTTAGTAGTCCCCGTGATTTACCCCTTTCGTATTGGCCATGAGACAGGTTGGCGGGGACGCTGGAGACGAGCGAATCACCTTTTGCCACCAAGATGAGAAATACTATCAAGATTTTTAGATCTACAACAGGATTGTGACTGTCACCAATGCTTGATACATATCTAGCCATGACTTTGTTGAGTATTAGACATCATCAAAGCTTGTAAAACGACCACCATGAGAACATTGAATCACAAGTTTAGGGCTCATGGAATCTTCAAAGGCACAAAATGACAAAAAATAGTCTGATTACCATGCTGATGGTTTCCTTTGAGGTAGCATATGTCTTTGGTGGTGGCAAATGGAAGGACTGCAATTTTGAATTTGTCAAAAGTCAGGTTCAACAATCGACTAGTTCAAGGAAATCTATGACCTTAGGCACACCTTTCCATTCATTTATATGATCAATTGTTTCATATTCAATGTTTAGACTAAATGGAGATTCTTAGGGGAAAAAAAGTTACGGTGGTTTAGATCAAACTTTATTCTTATTATCCATGGTGTAGCATTGGTTTCTGGGACAAGAGAAGACTTTGAAACCAAGGCTAGGAAACACCAAAATGGAGGAGCTACAAAACAAAAAGAAATTGAAAACCAAGCATGACAATGAAAGCTCTCTCTTGCTTGACTTGTCCTCTTCTCCCCCTTCTTCCTCTTTCTCTTTTCCTCCCTTCCCTAGAAAGATCAAATGAGTCTTGTCAATCTCACTTGCACATAAACTTAGGCCTCTTTCAGTTTCAAGCCACTGTTTTGTTCTTTTTGATGTTTGTATCTGCTTTTCTTTTTTATTTTATTATTATTATTTGTTCATCATATGGTATCTGTTTTGTGTTCGGAGGGAATTCATAGAGAGCTCTTCATTTCACCATCTCTATCAATATTCATGTTGGTGTATCTGTTTCTAAGGCATGCAAATCTCGAAGGCAATGCGATCTAGTTTATCCAAGTGGATCCGTAGCGAGTTCAGTGAGGTGCATTACCTATTGTCTTATGATGGTTCATTAGCTATCATCACTTGTTTATCCATAATGATTCTGATAGGTAAATACAACTACAAACTGTGTGAATCCATTTCGTATGGGATTGTTTATGCAGATATACATGAAGCACAGGTAGAAGATGATTTTTTGGCAGCTGACTGAAGCTTTCATATACAAAGTTTTACTGTTGTGCGATCTGGCCATGCCATTGAAGACTTGTCCAATTGCCTCATCCTCCTGGCTCATCGCACGCTGTGAGCTGTGGATCCTCTCTAGTGGACTGCTGCCATTACCAAGCAAGCAGCAGCAAATTGTCATGCCATCTTCTTCCTTTCTTTCTTTGCGCAATAGTAACAAAACCAGTTAAAATTATGAAATTTATCATGAATTATATCCATAAAAACACACAAATGATTCTTTAGATTATTTCACTCAATGCTTCTACGTTCTTGACACGAACTAGAGATCCAAATAGAGCTGCTTGGTGTCAGTTAACTGCACGTTTAGTGTCAGCTTGACATGGATGGCCATGTGGAAGCTGTTGAGCTTCTCTTAGTTGCTTGTTGGTTTAGTACTCTGATCTATCTAACTCTTATTCTACGTATTCTTTTTTGTTCTCTTTGCTGCTTGCATCAAATTTGATCTCTATTGGCAGTATAAAACTAGTACGTACACTTGTTTAAACCATCAAAACATCGCAGTCAATGCTAACCACAAGGAGTCATTTTTCCAACAGATGGAAAACAATGAATTTTCTAGTACGAGTCCAAATGTCCAATGACACAAAATGGTATGCAGTGAAAGAAAACTAGTTACTTCCTCTATTATAGATTATCATGTAAAAGGTGCTGAGCTTTCTTAATTATGATTCAGTTATTCAAAGAAAAGGATGCTTTGCCTTGTGAATTGTCATACAAGTTCAAGGATTCTCTACTACTTGAAGCAACACCATTGGAATTTGTTATGTGGTACTCTGATCTACTAGAATGTTAGTTGTCAAGAACTAAGTCGAGTTTCAATAGGGAAGATAAATAGAGGCGGTCGAGTTCGGGCAGGGGAGTTATTCTCAAACTGGAACCAGCTGAAGCCAACTAGTGAGATTAGGCAATTGTTAACTTGCTCGAGTTGTTTGGGGGTTCAGTCGAGTTGTTGAAGAAAATTAGTCAGGCAGGATCATTTACGAGAGAAAATTATAGTTGCTGATATTGGAAAGTTGTTAGATCATGGTGGGTTATTGACTTTGGCAGAATAAGAGAAGTATAATGAGTTAATTGAGAGGTTTTTATACGGGATGAGTAAAATATCGATTAGATCGAATTAATAGATCGAAATGGAGAGCAAACTCAAGAAGGGAATAGCCAAGAAGATGGCCGGAATCAAGGAAGATATCCGGCAAAGCAAGGGGAGGTTCCGGCTGTAAACAATGGTACGGTTACTGTGGGAGTTGATGGACATCCTGCTGCGAATAGGGCTGAACGTGACAAGGTTAACAATAAAAAACGGAGCTGGGCGGGGCTGTTCAAGGACAACAAAAAGACAAAACAAGCTATGAAGCTAGATCAATATGAATCCAAAGGCAAAAGACTTGTCTTCGGGTACGATGACATAGAAGAGATGGAGGAGACCATGGGTCATTGCCTTGTTGGGTGCTTTATGGGGCAACATCCTGGAAGAGATAGTGTTAGATTGATTGCAAACCTTTGGAGGGTTCCCTACAAGTTTTTCATGTATAAAAGTGGATGGATAATCTATAGATTTGAAACAAAGAAAGACATGGAAAGTGTGCTACAAAGAGGATCATACTTTGCTTATGGAGTTCCTATTTTTCTCAAGACCATGCCGCGATGTTTCTTGTTTGATGAAGATTGTAGGCTTGTGCCGGCGTGGATACAAATACATGGTTTACCTCCGGATTGTTGGTCTCAAAAGGTTTTGAGTATGATCGGATCGGAAGTGGGGAAACCGCTCTATACGGACAAATTGACACGCACAAGGGAGAGGTTGGAATATGCTAGGCTTATGGTTGAAGTCCCGGCCTTCGGTGAGAGAGTCATGGAGGTGCCAATCACGCTGCCCACGGGAGCACAAATCAACCTCAAGATTGTATGTGAGATGTCTCCGGAGTTTTGCGATGTATGTAAAAAGATTGGTCATCAAAGTGGGCGTTGTGGCGATGATCCCGCCGGAACTAGGCAACAATATCCCTATTCAAGTGGCCGACCAAATCAACAAAATCTGAGGGTGAGGTCTCAATCTACAAGGGGCCGGGGTAGAAGTAGAAGGAGTACTCGAGGAAGGCGACAATGGAGGCTGAGGCAACAAGAGGATGCTCAACCACAAATGCCGAATGAAGAACATAATCATGAGCAACAAAGTGGATAACAACAAGTACCAAATGATGCAGCCTAAGTTGATCAACATTCCATTGCAATGGTCCTTCATAGCCCCAGTCCCATAGAGGAGGATCGGTCGGAGATGTTTGGTCATGATGGTGGGGGATTGCCAAGCTCTACTATGCCAATTTCACAACAAAATGTTGCCTCGGAGGGGGTAAAGGAGAAGGGTACAGTAGCTAGGGGTGAGGGCTCTCCTTCTTTGGGAGGGCCTTATTTCCATCAAGGTGAGACATCGAATCAAGGAGCACGGAGGGGAGGACAAAATGCACGAAATACACGGGTGCGAGCAACCCGCAATGGTGTACAATGAATATAGCATCTTGGAATATTAGGGGCTTTCATAAGTCCCTAAAACAGGGAAGTGTTCAGCACCTTCTAAGGAGTACAGAGATACGGGTCTTAGCACTTTTGGAGACAAAGTTGAAGGAGGAGTCACTTATGCAAATCTTATAAAGGAAATTTTTAGGTATGGATTATGTGCATAGCTTCAATACTTCTAACCATGGGCGCATAGTACTTTTGTGGGATATGCAGAGAACGGAGGTGGAGGTCATCCGTATATCAGAGCAACTTATTCATTGTCATGTTCGTTGCCGGATTTCGGAGATTGGTTTCTTTGTGACTTTTATTTATGGACTTCATTCTGTGGTAGATCGAAGATCCCTATGGGAGGATTTGATTGATGTTGGGAAGCTCATGGAAGCAAACTCTAGTGCATGGATGGTTATGGGGGACTTCAATTCCATTCTATCTATTCATGACAAGAAAGGAGGCTTATCGGTTAATAATTATGAGATACGGGTGTTGAGGTAATCTGTGGTCCGGAGTGACCAAGTGTTTTGATGTTTGTGCAAAGGGTTTAAGTTAGGTTTACCCTTGTGATCTCATATGTGTATGTTGAGTGTGCAGGTTGTACAGGTTACATATATGGACTTGACTGGACGGCCTCGGTACGGTGAAGGGTCACATGGAGACAAGCTGGAGGCTTGTGTGCGCACCTGAGGGACCTTGGTGAGCAGGGGCGATGAGCTGATGGGCGCGGACTTTGAGGCATGCGTGAAGGATGGCATGGAGGCAAGCTGGAGGCTTGCGTGCATCCGAGGGACGGGAGCCGAAGATGAAGAGGGCACGAAGGCAACAGTCAAGGCTGCGGAGGAGGAGTCAGTCGAGTCGTGAGGGTACGAGTGCGGAGTGGCATGTACTCGGGGAGTGTAACCCTAGGATCAGCAGGGTACCAGTCGACTGCCCTGGGGGCAGTCGACTGGTAGGTGGTTGGTGAGTTGGCAAATTCGAATGTTGGGGGTGTCAACGGTCGAATTTGGCTGGCACCAGTCGACCGCCCTGGGGGCAGTCGACCGCCCTGGGGGCAGTCGACTGGTAGCGAGAAATCAGCCCCGAGTCCTATTTAAAGAGGACTTCGTGGTGGCTGAGTTTCTTGACGAATCTTGTCTTGGTTAAAGACAAGATAGTAGTCTTTGTGCTCAGAGGTTTTCTTGGTGCTGTGGCGAGGTTTCTCCACCCATAAGGAGCGACGAGGGCTAGCCAGAGGTTATCCGGGGAGTGATCCACCGACGGATTCTTGGATTAGTCACCCGTCCGGGGTGGATACCAAGTAAATAGGTTTGTTAGTAGTACTTTCTTTGTTGTTTGTGTTTATTATTATTGTTTCCACTTGCGCACACTAACAACGTAGGAAGAACGAGCCAAAAATCGCTATTCACCCCCTCTAGCGTACGGAACGATCCTAACAATTGGTATCAGAGCAAGGACCGCTCGTGATTGGACTAACCGCCAAGAAGAGCAAAAGCTAGAGGGAAGAACATGGAAGATAAGTTGGGGGATGATATCTACACTCCACCGGCCTACGACCATAAAGATTTCGGGTATTGGAAGTCGAGAATGGAGACGTGGTTCGCGATGAAGTGGGAATGTAGAGTCGCACTTGAATAGCCCTTCAAAGTTCCAAAGGACAAGCACGGAAAGAGGCTTTGTCCTAGATATTGGGACAAAGAGCAACAAGAACAATTTCGGGCCAATGAGAAGGTAATGGGTATTTTGATTGATATTGTGCCTAACAAAATTTTGAGTTGTGTAGGGGCATATCAAAATGCATGCGAATTGTGGAGCAAATTGGAAGAGTATCATGAGAAATCTACACAAGTCAAAATAGTGGAAGAATCAAAAGAAGTGGATTCGATGGTCCAAGAGAAGGAAAAAGGAGGAGAAGTGTCAACATCCTCAAGTGAGGTAGAGGAATTAAGTGAGAGATCGTCAACCTCTTCAAGGGAAGAGAAAGTATCAAGTTCAAGAATTGAGGGGGAGGAGAGACCCTCATCAATCCCGGATCAAGAGGAAGTATCCACCTCATCCAAGGTTGAAGAAGAAGTCAACCTAGCCTCCACCTCCACCAAAGCAAGCGCCAAGGACCATATTACATGCTTTGGATGCAGTAAAAAGGGGCACTACAAGGACAAGTGCCCACTAGGTAAAAAGGAGGTAAAAACTAAATTAATGTCAAATTCTTTTAAACCTAACGTGGATTGTAGGAATGGAGGAGTCCAAGAGAGGAGGAAGAAAATTAGATGCTTCACGTGTGGTGAGTTAGGGCACTACCACACGAAGTGCCCAAAGAGTGGAGAGCTCAAGAAGATGGAGCACTTGAGGAGATGGGAGAAAGAAGAAAGGAAGAAGAGAAGAAGCCCACATCAAGGAGAGATTCCAAAGGTAAGGAAGGTAACTCCTAACCTTAAACCAAAGTTTAATTCAAATTTAAGTTCCTCCTTGCATTTTAAAAATAAGGTTAATCATCCCTCCATGCATGCTAGGTTTCATGAAAAATGTTTAATGTTGCATAATTTTGGATTTAGATACAATGATAGGACTAGGGTTAGCAAGGTAGATTATAACCCTAAGAAAGGCATGCATGAAAGTAAATCTAGGACCTTTGTACCTAAGGATCATGGCACTGATCCCAAGAAGGGAAGGAATGTGCCTAGGAAAATGGGTAGTTCTAGGAATGTCAAAAGTGGACATATGAACTCTAAGGTTAAAGGTTTAGAAAGGGAAAATCAAGCTTTGAGGGCAAGGCTTGATAAACTGGAAAAGACCCTAGAAAGGATCACCGTTGGATCAAAGGGTCTAGACATGGTGTTGGGTAGCTTAAAACCCAACTACGATAGATCGGGTTTGGGATACCGGTCTAAGACCTCTAAGGCCAACAAAAAGAAGTGTGCTAGGGAGGCATACAATCATGGTAAGGAGGGAAAGTCCAAGGATGGCAAGGGAATGCCATCCAAAGGTAAAAAGAGTGACTTAACCAAGGACAAGGTGTCCAAGGTTAAGAAGGTCAATTTTGTAGGCCAAAAGTCACCGGGGGAACACCGGTGTGGTCTAGTGTTTCTTGAGTCACCTAGGGAGGTGGCTAGGGCTAAGAGCTCAAGGGGGAGCTCTAGGAGCCTTTGGGGTCCATGGTAAATGGATCTCAAAAGTTTCTCTCCTAGGAAATTAGGTTAAATGTGCCAAATAGGGTTGGAAGACTTGGGTAAGTTTTAATCCAAGGTTTTGGCACATTAAAAGGGGATTTAAGGAGAAAAAGGTGAAAATGATGCTATAATCGTTAAAATCAGGGTTTAATGGGTAAACACCATATAATTCACTGATAGAAATGAATTGTGACCAAGTATTAGAAAATACATCAAGGAAAAACCATAATTAGAACTTTTGGGTTGAGTCTAAATGATATACTTTAGGATAAGTTGAGTTTCGTGCCAATCTTGGGATCCGGAGTACATTTATTTGAAAACAAATTTTTCCCAAGTAGACATTGGCCCCACAAATCCCCCCACGAAATTTCATAATTTTTGGAGATTTATGGAATTAACTAGGCATTACTGAAATTGGGACTGAAAATCTGAAATTCAGGTATCAGTCGACTGCCCTTGGGGCAGTCGACTGGTCCGAAGTGAATTCAGTCCCGAGACCATTCTGTAAGATTTGCCAGTCGACTGCCTCAGGGGCAGTCGACTGGCCAATAGGTTTAAGGACAAAAGCCATTTTGGATGTTGAAAATTCAAATGTGGATTATAGGATATGACTTTGGATTAAAAGTCTTGATTATAAGTTCATATGCCTTAACTAGAGTGTTACCCCATGATTTAATAAGGTTTTATTGATATTTTAAAAAAAAATCAAGGAAGTTTGATAAGTGGTGGAAAGAAGGAAAATTCATCATATTATGGACAAATATTGAAAAGAAAAGAATTGGGGGCAATTCCATCTGTCTAATTATGATGATTAGCTTTAACAAACACATGGAATTAGAGATATATTTGAAGGTTGATACAAATGTCAAATCTTTAAGGAAATTAGAGTGTACCAAAAGTCAAGCACACTTGTATTTTTCATGGAATTATAAAGGGTATATCCTAGCAAATGTTCTTGCAACATTTTTAAACATTTTCAAGGTTTAGTTGAGTTCGTTTTGGCACTAAGGGTAAGGTTGTTTGGGAGCAAGCCTTTAATGTTGTCCAAGGGAGAAGAACTCGGGTGTTGGGTTGGGTATAACTCAACATGGTGTTAGGGTGTTAAGTTGGGTATAACCTAACCTTGGTAGAGTGAAAATTTGGAAAAGACATAGGTTAAGGGGGAGGTTGCCTCCTAGGTGCCTTAATTTCCATAGAAAAATTTTTGAGTTTTGTGTCTAACTTGGGAACGGTGATAGATACATGGTGAAATATATTTTCCCCAAGTAGGTATGGGTCCCACAAAGTTCTCCACGAAATTTGAGAATTTTTGGAGAATTGTGGAATTTCTGGCGCGTTTCTGAAATTCGGCCAGAAAACTAATTATCAGAGTATCAGTCGACTGACCATTTTGGTTGTCGACTGCCCAGGGTTGATTTGTGTATTAGCAGCTGGTTTGGTGTCCAAATGGTGTAAAACAAGTGTATAGGGGGTTAGTACACTGTGTTTAGGACCATTAGGGATTAAGAGAACCAATAGTTGGGATATTATTGGGGTCTTTTTGATGTATGAAAAAGGGGGAGAAGTTTGAGTTTAAGTTGGGAAACCAAACTTACCTTTGCTAGAAACCCTAGGTTTAGGGTGAGCTGAGTTTAAGGGGGAGCATGGTTGCTCCATTCTCGGTGTAAGGGGAACCTGGGAGAGGTTCTTAAAAAGCCTTTGTAAGTCCAATGTAGGGGGAGCTTGGTAGAAGTTTTAAAAAGCCCATTTTGGTGAGTAAGTCCTAACTTGGAGAGTTAGGTGTGTAAAAGTCCTAGCTTGGAGGGCTAGGTATGAAAATTCCTAACTTGGAGGGTTAGGTGTGGGATGCCTTGGGATAGGATCCATTTTTACATTGCATATGCATTTATTTAGCATGGTTTTTGCTATTGACTACTATTTTGCTTTCCCTAACTTAAACGTATTGCCAAACATAAAAAAGGGGGAGATTGTTGAGACAATCTGTGGTCCGGAGTGACCAAGTGTTTTGATGTTTGTGCAAAGGGTTTAAGTTAGGTTTACCCTTGTGATCTCATATGTGTATGTTGAGTGTGCAGGTTGTACAGGTTACACATATGAACTTGACTGGACGGCCTCGGTACGGTGAAGGGTGACATGGAGACAAGCTGGAGGCTTGTGTGCGCACCTGAGGGACCTTGGTGAGCAGGGGCGATGAGCTGATGGGCGCGGACTTTGAGGCATGCGTGAAGGATGACATAGAGGCAAGCTGGAGGCTTGCGTGCATCCGAGGGACGGGAGCCGAAGATGAAGAGGGCGCGAAGGCAACAGTCGAGGCTGCGGAGGAGGAGTCAGTCGAGTCGTGAGGGTACGAGTGCTGTGTGATTGTACTCGGGAAATCCTAGGGTTCGAGTGCGGAGTGGAATGTACTCGGGGAGTGTAACCCTAGGATCAGCAAGGTACCAGTCGACTGCCCTGGGGGCAGTCGACTGGTAGGTGGCTGGTGAGCTGGCAAATTCGAACGTTGGGGGTGTCAACGGTCGAATTTGGCTGACATCAGTCGACTGCCCTAGCGGCTTGTAGCGAGAAATCAACCCCGAGTCCTATTTAAAGAGGACTTCGTGGTGGCTGAGTTTCTTGACGAATCTTATCTTGGTTAAAGACAAGATAGTAGTCTTTGTGCTCAGAGGTTTTCTTGGTGCTGTGGCGAGGTTTCTCCACCCACAAGGAGCGACGAGGGATAGCCGGAGGTTATCCGGGGAGTGATCCACCGACGGATTCTTGGATTAGTCATCCGCCCTGGGTGGATACCAAGTAAATAGGTTTGTTAGCAGTGCTTTCTTTATTGTTTGTGTTTATTATTATTGTTTCCGCTTGCGCACACTAACAACGTAGGAAGAACGAGCAAAAAATCGCTATTCACCCCCTCTAGCGTATGGAACGATCCTAACAACGGGATCTACAAAGGTTTGCATATGTATGTGACATGGCGGATCTAAGATATATTGGATGTCGGTTTACTTGGACAAAAGTGGAAGTCTCTTGCAAATTAGATAGAGCAATGGTTAACTCACCTTGGCTTCTTAAAGACTTTGGTGCATATGTGGACTTCTTGGTGCTGGGATGTTTATCGGATCACTCTTGTGCCATTGTGCATATATTGCCCAAGGATAGGCCACCTAAGAGAGCTTTCAAATTCCTGAATATGTGGACATTACATGAGGATTACAAGAAGATTGTCGAAGAAGTATGGGCAACCCCGGTTTTTGGACATGCGCAATACGTCCTAAGATGCAAATTACAACGGTTGAAGGGAAGACTAAAGGAGTTGAACAAAAATCAGTTTATGCACATTTCGGAGAAAGCAAAGAGGGCAAATGAGTCCTTGGAGGAGGCACAAAGAGTGAGACTTTCGGGTGGTGCTTTCCCTCCCGATTATAAAGACATCCGAAGAAAGGCAACACTACTATCGGATGCGGAGAAGCTATTCTACCAACAAAGAGCTAAAAATGTATACTTGCAAAGTGCGGACAAATGTACCAAATTTTTTCATAGTGTGGTCAAAAGAAATAACAAAAGGAATGACATCATAACACTCAAGAAAAGGAACGGGGAGCAAACCACTAGTTTGGGTGATGTTGCGGAGGAGTTCGTTGATTATTTCCATGACATTCTTGAACAAGAGGAGGAATGTACCCATATGGACAGCAACTCCATGACAGGAAGATGCCTAAGTCGAGCCAAAGTGATGTCTTAATTAGCCCGGTTAGTGATGAAGAGATAAAAAAAGACGCTATATGATATTGGGATCGGTCCGGATGGTTATGGTGCAAAATTCTTCACTTCATCATGGGATATAGAGGGAGGAGACTTTATTGCAGCGGTAAATGAGTTCTTTGAGGAGGGAAAGTTGTTGAGACAACGAAATCATTCTTTGATATCTCTAGTGCCAAAAGGGGATCATGCGGAAAGTGTTGCGGATTATAGACCGATCTCTTGTTGCAATGTCTTCTATAAAATCTGATATCGGGCCAGCTTACGGGTAGCTTGGCCCTGCAGCCTGGTACCTCGTCAGCAGGAGATAGATTTATGGGCTTCGGGAGCCCATGGGATATAAGGCTTGTACGGGCGGCTTGACCTAGTTCCCTCGAGAACGAGAAGGATAAGTCCTGGTAAAAGGTAATCATCGGCAAAAGGCCCCCGAGCCTAGGAAGGCTTGGGTCGGGAGGCCCAAGTCCAAGAAGACTCGATTCACAGCGCCACTGAATCTTAGTTCTCCCGGGTCGGGGGAACCTCAAACTCGAGGCATCTTGAAGACATACGCAGCTATACGCCTACACACCACTCGGCTCAATGTCCTCGATCGGGCACGTGGAGACCCACGTTCCTTAGAATCGGTCTGACTGAGCGTCCAGACTATCGCGGGCTTGCCCCCGCACCCCTCTCGGTTTGGCTCCCAGCCGACGTGTGACGGCCCACGCTCCTGGGGTAAGCCCGAACTAGAGGGGGTTTTGCTTAATATATCACCGAATCGTACTATCACCCTAGGGCCTCAGTCGACCCCCTCCTCCTGTGCTCTCAGTCGGCACCGCTACTCTAGGTCTTCAGTCGGCCTCCTCATCTTGTGCCCTCAGTCGGCACCGCTACTCTAGGCCCTCAGTTGGCCTCCTCATCTTGTGCCCTCAGTTGGCACCGCTACGCTAGGCCCTCAGTCGGCCTCCTCGCCCTGTGCCCTCAGTCGGCACCGCTATGCTAGGCCCTCAGTCGGCCTCCTCATTCTGTGCCCCCAGTCGGCATTCGTCATGACTCACCAGAACAACCACTCCCTGACACAAGACTAGCAGAAGGAGTGTGGCTCAGGTAGGGCATCATTCCAGCACTAATCGTGAGTATCTTGCTAACGCCGTGATCTTCCTGCCACATCCTGAGCCCCCATACCACGACCACATACCTCTGTGTCAGGCCGAGCGGCGCCCAACGATGCTAACCATTAAGTTGACAGTGCCCTTTTCCTTATTCCGGTGTGCAACACCTTACCCTGCCACCTCTGGGTATGCCTTGCCCTATCCTCGCTACGAGACAAAAGGTGGCAGACTGGGCAGCCATTGTTAGCTTCCTCGGCTATATAAGTCTCTCCACTTCACACACCCCAGGTACGCGCAATAGTATTTTGGCTACTGTTGCATTGCTTTTGCTCTTCCACCACCAGGGACTGACTTGACCGTCGGAGTGCCTTGCTGGGGACCTTTCTCGGCGGGTTCTAATGGTCTTTGTATTGCAGGCCAGGAGCGAACACCGGAGTCCGCGTCGATAGCTCGTGATCTTTAGGAGACCACCTCGCCCTTGGGAGTCCACCTCGCCTCGCGACAGGATCAAATTTGACGCTAAAAGGAGGGGCATTCATCCTGATCGGAGGTGAAAGATGGAGAACCCCAACCATGTCATGGTGACTGTCACCCCTGAGGAGTACGAGATGTTGACGGCAACCCGAGCCTAGAGGACCCCTTAGAGGCCCTCGCAAGGTGGTAGCCAAGCGCCCCGATTCCCTGAGCCAACAGCGCGCAGGCCTTCAGTAGGCCGGGGAAGGCCCTCCCGACCTGAAGGCGGCGCTGTACCCTTTCCCGCGGTCCTCTATCGGGACCAGGGCGATGAAGCCGACTCAGCCGAGTCTTCCGCATCTAACCAGATGCATGGATCGTGTCCGGACAAGGGAAAAGCCCCGGCTGACCCTTCCCCTGCCACCCTGGTACGCAGTCCATTCTCTTATTGGATCTTAGAAGATCCAGTTCCCCGACACCTTCGCTTCTTCACAATCCCCGAGTACGCGGGGACCACCGACCCTGAAGAACACCTGATGAAGTTCGAGAGTGCCGCTCTACTTCATCAATATCCGGAAGGCATGAAGTGTCGGGCCTTCTTGACAACCCTCTCGGGCCCGGGCCAAAGGTGGTTTGACCGACTCCCCGACGGGTCGGTCACGAGCTTTGAGGAGCTCAGGAGGGTTTTCCTCCAGCATTTCGCTAGCAGCAGGAGGCATCACAAGACGAGCCTCAACTTGTTCTCCCTGAAGCAAGGCCCAAAGGAGTCCCTCCGGGCTTACATCAAGAGATTTAACGGCGTGGCCTTGGACGTGCCCACAGCCACGCTCGAGGTCCTGGTCAACGCATTCTCCCAAGGCCTGCAGGAAGGAGACTTCTTCCGCTCACTGATCAGGAAGCCCCCGAAGGACTTTGATAGCCTATTGGGCAAGGTGGTCAAGTATATCAATGTTGAGGAGGCACAGGTCGCTCGAAAGAAGAAGTCGGCCAACCCAGCGCCTCCCAACCCTGCCCAGAACACTAGGTCTCCGGGCGGACCCATCCGCAACCCACGCGGACCCATCGACCGAGTGGGAGGAGAAAGCCGACACATGCAACAAGTGGACCAAGGGTGTCTCCCGACCCGATGGAGGTCATATTGCACGTTCCACCAAAGCCACAGCCACGCCACCGAGGAATGCCGGCAAGCCGGCAGAGGGCGGGCTCCCATGCCTCGAGGGCATGGGCGCCAAGCGTATCCTGGGCGTGGCTCAGGCCAGGGCAGCCAGGCCGTGGACCCCCGTAGCCGAAGAACTTCGAGGGAACACTCCAGTTGCCCGCAACTTGTTCCCCCAAGCAGATCGAGCCGAGGCCGAGTCGGTGGATGAAGAGCAGGCCAATCGGCAAAACGCCGTCCGGGGTGGAGTGCATGTCATCTCTGGCGGACCGACTGGGGGTGACTCCAATCGTGCACGGAAGTCACAAGTTCGCCGACTAGAGATTCATCGAGTCGGCACCAGTTCAGCGCAGGCAGCGGGGCCCCAAATCAGTTTCGAGCCCCAAGATCTGCAAGGACTTGAGGTCCCACATGATGACGCTCTGGTTATCACCGCCGTCATCGCTAACTATCAAGTCCACCACACCATTAAGGACACGGGAAGCTCGGTCAACATACTGTACAAGAAGGCGTTCGACCAGCTTCAAATAGAGATGTCCCAGCTGGACCTAGTGGCAATCCCGTTGTTTGGTTTCACGGGGAACCAAGTGCAGCCGATCGGCCAGATCCGACTAGCCATTTCTTTAGGTGAGGAGCCGCTGAAGAGGACCAGATGGTCCACTTTTCTGGTGGTCGACGCTCCCTCAGCCTACAACGCCATTCTGGGCCGACTGGCCCTCAACGAATTCCGAGCCGTCACCTCCACCTTCTACCTCAAGATTAAGTTCCCGGTCAGGGACAAGGTAGGAGAGGTCCGGGGTGATCGGAGAGTGGCCCGGAGGTGTTATGTCGACGACGTCCGGTGGAAAGCCAGAAGGCGCCACGCCCCTTCTCGGACTGCAATATGGTCCAAGCCTCACCATGGGCTAAATTGCACGAGGACAAGGAGGAGGTCCAGCTTCTTCCCGACCAGGAGGAAGCTCGAGTCAAGATCGCGACCGGGCTGCCCGAGGAGCTGAGGGAGCCCTTGCTAGAATGCTTGGCTCAAAACCAAGACGTGTTTGCCTGGTCGGTCAGAGAGCTAAAAGACGTTCAACTGGAGGTGGCGGAGCACCACCTCCATATCTACCCCAATGCTCGGTCCATCAAACAAAGAAAGCGGGACTTCAGCACCGAGTAGAATAAAGTGATCCGGGCCGAGATCGAGAAGTTCCTAGAGGTCGGCCACATCAGGGAGTTACAGTTCCCAGCTTGGTTAGTCAACGTTGTGTTGGTGCCCAAACCTGACAATAAGTAGCGAGTCTGCATCGACTTCCGGGACCTTAACCGGGCCTGCCCGAAGGATTGCTACCCGCTACCTCAGATCGATCAAATGGTGGACTCGACGGCTAGCAGCGAGCTCATCTCCATGCTCAACGCATATCAGGGGTATCATCTGTTGGATCGAGAGAAACGATAGAGGGGGGGGGGGTGAATATCGTTAAACACTTTTCGGAAGAAAACTAGAGCAAGTACGCAGCGGAAATAGAAACAATCGTGAACACAGGTAGTTTTACTTGGTTCGGAGCCTAGGTCGACTCCTACTCCAAGGCCCACGGTCGTTGACCGTTTTCTGCGGGCAATTCTATAATCGCAAAAGGTTTACAGAAATATATTACAAGTTAAGTACAGTAAACTAAACGAAAATAGCTCTTCGTTACCGACGTCCGATGTAGATTAAATTTTCGGAGCGGAGGGACATCGTCGGCGCTTGTATCTCGAATTGGGAGGTTTCCGGAGCAGAGCGCGGGAGCAGAAGAGCGTAGGAGCGTTGAAAGAATTGTTGTTCTGAAGCCTTGGTTCGAGGGTCCTTTTATAGCACCTGGGGGCACTCGGATCGTCGGGGGCGCCCCCCCACGTGTCAGTCGATCCACATCCTTCTCGGTCAGCTCTGATCCCTTAAAACTCGGGATCAAGCTTTGACCGGGGCGCCCGGGACGCTGGGGGCGCCCGCATTGACCGGGTTAGACTCTTATCCTCTTGGCTTCGCTGGAGCTGCTTCGACTACTTGCCCTGGGGGCGCCCACACCATCCGAGGCGCCCGGGAGCAGCGGGGGCGCCCGAGAGCACGGGGGCGCCCCGCCCAGTAGCTACAGAAGCAGTTCTTTTTCTTCGACTGTTTTGGGTTCACCTTGGGGGCGCCTCGGACACTCCGGGCGCCCTGGTCAGCTGTTGCCTCACTCCTTTGAGGCTCTCTGAGCTGCAGACACTCGTTCCTTCGGTCCTGCATCCAGGGTTAGTCCAAAACACCATAAAGTAATAAGAAGTTAGTTTATACAGCCTCAGCTGTTTTGGTTCTGACTTTGGGCCTCTAAAATGGAGCCCTAGGTCGAACCGACGCCTACTGTTCCCTCGACGGGGAACGCATCCTCACCTACTCCTCTCGGGAGAATGTACCTGATGCCAACCGGCTTCTCCGGTTGGACTTTTGCCCAGCGGTCCTTTGCCAAGTCTTGGATACCGAGCTGTCCTTTGCCCGGTGCTTAGCAGTCCTTCGCTAGGGCTTTGTATCCTGGCATTCCTTCGCCAGGTGCCTAGCAGTCCTTCGCTAGGGCTTTGTATCCTGGCATTCCTTTGCCAGGTGCCTAGCAATCCTTCGCTAGGGCTTTGTATCCTGGCATTCCTTCGCCAGGTGCCTAGCATTCCTTCACTAGGGCTTTGTATCCTGGCAACCCTTCGCCAGGTGCCTAGCAGCCCTTCGCTAGGACTTTGTTTCCTGACAGCCCTTCGTCAGGTGCCTAGCAGCCCTTCGCTAGGACTTTGTTTCCTGGCAGCCCTTCGCCAGGTGCCTAGCAGCCCTTCGCTAGGACTTTTCCTGCACACTTGAGTAATATTGTTAGATCACCAATAATACTTAACTTTGAACCCTTTGCTAATATCAAAACAAGGTTCGATATGGTGCTTCCTGCACCAACAATCTCCCCCTTTTTGATTTATGGCAACACGATTCAATGTTAAGTAAAAATTACAACAGTTTAAGCAAGAAGGTTTAAGACCAATAAAACATAGCAATTCTGAACAGTCTAAAACCAATGTAATTTGAACAGAAAAAATTTTCTCATACTCCCCCTGAATCATTGTGTTATAAAATACTTAACTTAATGCTTAACTTTGACCCTTCCTCCCCCTTTGACATATATCAAAAACAAACATGGGTGAACAAGGTAAAGTAAAAAAGTTTTTGCAAATCTAAATTTTGTTACAAAACTTTTACTTGGCTTTGCAAAATGAATTTTACTTAGGCAAAATTTTGAAGCCAAATTTCCCTAACAAATGGTTCAACTTTGAGAATTGGGAGAAACTTTGTTTTAAAAGACTTTGTTTGGAAATACTTTGTGTATTTTGAAAAATAAAAAAAATTTCTAGACAAGTTTACTTAGAACCATTTGTCAAAATTTTCAAAAAGTTTTTGCTCAGACAAATTTACTAAGAAAAATTTTACTTAGAAAAAAAACATGTACTTAAAAACATTTGAAACATTTAGACATACTTAAAAAAATTTTGAAGCACTAGAAATATTTGAAAGCACTTGAAGTAGTTTGAAATTTTAACAGCACTTGGCACTTAAAAACAATTTGAAGTACTTAGAAATTTTTAAAGTACTTTACAAAATTCTTAGACCAATTTTAAAGTACTTAGAAATACTTAGCTTTTTGTGAAAACGAGATAAAAAATTTCTCTCTCTTTTCTATTTCTCTCCCCCTTGGCCATATATCAATAAGGAGGTTTTGAAGGAAGATTTAAGAAGGAAATGTGTGTATCAGAGTTTATGAGCTTTGAAAATAAAAATACTTGTTATAATTATGAAAGTATAGCAAGTAGCTTAAATTGTACCAATGAAAACTCTACTTTGAAAAGTATTGTGAATTTTAAAAAATATTTTGTATTTGTAGGCAAGTTTTTAGAAAATTCACGTACTTAGAATACTATTGCCTTAGAAAAGTATTAGTACTCTTTGAAAACATTATATTTTGAAAAATAGAAGTACTTTTGAAAGATATTATACAATTTTTGAAAAATATAAGTACTTTTTTTTAAAAAAAAATATGCATTTTTGAATAATATGCAAGTACTTTTAAAAAAAAAAATAGATTGAGCCTTTTTGGAAAGTCTAGGTATTGTTTTTGAAAACTATTACACTTTGAAAAATATAATTTCTGAAAAGTATTATGCATTTTGAAAACATAATATTTTACTTGACTAGGTTTCTTTTCCAGTCTGACACAATCCTAGGAAACCTTGTTAGCTGCAAGGACATTTTCCTAAGTGTCCTGGAAATTCTCTAGACTCAAGAAAATATTATTTCAAAAGGTAAAAAAAATGATTTTATAAGCTACAAAAATAAAATAATAATATTTTGTATGATAAATTACTTATGTTTTCTACACAATTTTGAAAATATAGTGTATGGAAACATATTATTTAGAAATGTTTGATAATTTGACCTCCCCCTAAACTTGATACAGTCCTTGGAAGCTTGTTGACCACAAGTATTCTTCCTCTGAGTTCTTAGGGTTCAGTTCAGATCAAAAGAATTATTTAATAATTTCAAAAATAATTGCTAAGGAGAATACTTGCTAGAAATAATTTCTTTTAGATTTAGACTCCCCATAAATTTGACACATCCTAGGAGTCCTTGTAGGTCATGAAGTGGACCTTCCTCTATGTCTTTAGGGTTTGTCAAAATCAAAAGGGAAACATGCACAATTCTTAAAATGAATTTTGAAATATTAACATTTAAAAAAAAATGATTATTTGAAAGACATATGATAGCATAGTTTTCGAAAAAAACATAAGTGATAGTTTGAAAACATAGTATTTTTAAACTTCTTCTTTTAATTTGAACTCCCCCTAAACCTGACATAGTCCTAGGAGGCTTGTTGACCACAAGTTAATCCTCCTCTTAGTCTTAGGGTTTGATTCAAACAAAAAGAGAAGAAAACCAAGTTTAAAAAAGTATTTTGTTTTAATGATTTGAAACATAATTTCATTCTCCAATTTGAGAAAATGAATATAGAAAACTGAAAAAGAGGAAATGATTTAACAAATAGAAGTTTTTTTTAAGTCCCAAAAAAAAAAATATCTAAGCCCGGACTGCAGACAAAAAATTATCCTAAGTAATCCCAAGATGACTTTTTGTCATACAAGAATAAACTGAATGTCTGAATGAAATATTTGTATAATGGTAAAGGAAAGAAATAAAAGTTATGAAATAAATTTCAGGTTAGTGAACAAAAGAGACTTGATTTTAATTACAATGATTTGAAACATTAACTCTTAGTTAAAAAGTTAAATTTGATTTTTGAGAAAATTAAATTTTAGAGGGTTAAGTTTGTTTAGTTGAATTAAATTTTAATTTTGAAAGTTGTTTGATTGAATTAAATTTGAATTTTAAAAGTTAGTTGTATTAAATTTGAATTTTAAAAGTCAGATGAATTAAATTTGAATTTTAAAAGTCAGATGAATTAAATTTGAATTTTGATTGAGTTAAATTTAATTTATTGAATTTAATTGATTTAATTAAGATTTAATTGAATTTAATTGAATTTAATTAAGATTTAATTGACTTTAATTGAATTAATTTGGTTGGGTTGGACTCAACTTTTAGGTCCTAAGCATCTCACCCATTTCTATGTGACAAAACAGGATATCCTTAACTGTTTTGTGAGATGCATATTTTAATAGAAGGATTTATTTTGAAAAGTTAAATTAATTTTTTAAACCCAATTTAAATTTATTTTGAAAAGAGATATTTGAATCTAAAATTAACTGAAAATTTGTGTTAGATTCGAATTTAACAAAGAGTAAATTGAATTTGAATTTCAAAAATTAGCTTCCAGGTCTTGGCGAGGCACAAGGCCTTCTTTGGCCGTAGCCTTATTGGATCATCAACCCTTTTCTAGACAAAGCCTTTTAGTGAAATTTCATCTTCAAAATTACTTTTTGGTAAATTCTGGTCTAACTAGTTTGGGTCTTGGATCGGTAGCTTCGGCTAGTTTCACCAGTCTAAAGAGACCAAGTAGTGTATACTTGACCTTATTAGAAAAGGCTTCCCTAACGTACTATCATCTCACCTCCACCCAATACTATATTGTTCAAATTTCAGTTAAGTTGGTTCAGTCCTTAAACTAACCAGTCCTAATTCTAAGCAAAAAAAAAACTAAACTAAAAATAAAAAGAAACACACAATTAAAGCAAACAATTATCTAAGTAAGGTCACAATTGGAGTAATACTCTGGATTTTCGAAATCAGCAAGATTATGAATTAAATTTTCTAACATATTGACCTTATGTTTTAGGGTTTCATTTTCTTGTTTCAATTTTCTGAAATTTGCCTTAATTAATTTACATGAATCAATCACATTATTCAAGGTAAATAACGGATTTTCAAATACTATAAATTTACCTTTGTCGATTGTTTGTCCGGCATTCTTGGTAGCACTTTTATCTGTGCATTCACTTTGGTAATGCCCGAACTCCTGGCACTTGAAGCATTGGATGCGACTTTTGTCCCTTCGTGCTTTTGGAACTGGTTCCTTTGTCGCCATCGGTGGTGTCGTTTGAATCTTACGAGTAGGACACTCACTTTGGTAGTGCCCTCTCTCCCTGCATGTGTAACAAATTACATGATTTTTAAAATCTAAATTTACACTTTTACCTTTTGGTTTTTTATTGGGAATCTCCCCCTTGATTCTTGCCGCCTCGGATCTAGGCTCATCTTCTGATTCTGTGTCTGAGTCGGACTCGGATACTAGTTGAAGCTCCTTCTTTGATGGTTCTTTAGAATTTTTCCCTGCAATAGAATTTACACCTTCCTCGACCATTACAGTATCTGTTTGATTATTTAATTCTAATTTTGAAAAGAATTCAAAATCGGTTACCGTCTTAGTCAATTCGTCGTCTGATTCTGGTTCGACTTTGGATTCGGGTTCAGACTCTGACTCGGCTGTTTGTGCTTGGACCGACAGGGCAAGATAACTTACCTGATCTTCTTCTTCATCTGAGATCTCTTGATGAAGGTTAATCAATTTTTCCTAGATTTCTCTAGCACATCTGCATGGACCTACTAGCTCGAGTTGCTCTTTGGTTAGGCCACATTGTAGAATTGCAGTTGCCCTTGCATCGGTCTCGATTTGGTTGAGAGTTCGTTCATCCAATTTATCCCACTCGATTGATAACTCATCTTCTATGAGAAAAGAGAATCCCGTTTGGATGATCAGCCATAGGTCCATGTGGACTTTCAGAAGGGACTCCATTTGACTTCTCCAAAAATTGAAGTTCTTGCCAGAGAATAGCGGTGGACGTGCACTGTTCCACTCTTGGTTGACCATTTAATATAAACCTTGCACACAAACAAAACAACAGAAATGTACCAAGACTTGGTCTTGGATTAGTAGTGCGGGAGAAGGGGAAAAAATATCCTAAGATAAATGTTGCACGAATTTCGAGGTGGAATAATAATAAAATAATAAAAACAATTTATGACAAATTTTTGAAAATATTAGCTTTATCAATTTTGATTAATGATGAAACAGTAGGAATTCAATGTTTGGGAAAAAATTTGCTTGATTTAAGGTAGCACGAATTTCTAGAAAAAAATATTAAAATAATAATAAAAAAAAGTTTATGTCAAATTTTCAAAAATTGATCATTTTATCAATTCTAACTTATGGTAAAAAAATGAAAATTCAAAATTGAAAAAGGCGAACAAGATCGAGTGGTGTTGATTAACAAAATCGAGTGGTGTTGATTAACAAAATGAAAAGAAATAAAATGAAAAGAATTTCGTAAATCCGAAAAATAAATCTCAAATTTGTGGTTGCACCAAATTTGAGCTTCCCCGCTCTGATACCACTTGTTGGATCGAGAGAAACGATAGAGGGGGGGTGAATATCATTAAACACTTTTCGGAAGAAAACTAGAGCAAGTACGCAGCGGAAATAGAAACAATCGCGAACACAGGTAGTTTTACTTGGTTCGGAGCCTAGGTCGACTCCTACTCCAAGGCCCACGGTCGTTGACTGTTTTCTGCGGGCAATTCTATAATCGCAAAAGGTTTACAGAAATATATTACAAGTTAAGTACAGTAAACTAAATGAAAATAGCTCTTCGTTACCGACGTCTGATGTAGATTAAATTTTCGGAGCGGAGGGACGTCGTCGGCGCTTGTATCTCGAATTGGGAGGTTTCCGGAGCATAGCGCGGGAGCAGAAGAGCGTAGGAGCGTTGAAAGAATTGTTGTTCTGAAGCCTTGGTTCGAGGGTCCTTTTATAGCACCTGGGGGCGCCCGGATCGTCGGGGGCGCCCCCCCATGTGTCAGTCGATCCACATCCTTCTCGGTCAGCTCTGATCCCTTAAAACTCGGGATCAAGCTTTGACCGGGGCACCCGGGACGCTGGGGGCGCCCGCATTGACCGGGTCAGACTCTTATCCTCTTGGCTTCGCTGGAGCTGCTTCGACTACTTGCCCTGGGGGCGCCCGCACCATCCGGGGCGCCCGGGAGCAGCGGGGGCGCCCGAGAGCACGGGGGTGCCCCGCCCAGTAGCTGCAGAAGCAGTTCTTTTTCTTCGACTGTTTTGGGTTCACCTTGGGGGCGCCCGGGACACTCCGGGCGCCCTGGTCAGCTGTTGCCTCACTCCTTTGAGGCTCTCTGAGCTGCAGACACTCGTTCCTTCGGTCATGCATCCAGGGTTAGTCCAAAACACCATAAAGCAATAAGAAGTTAGTTTATACAGCCTCAGCTGTCTTGGTTCTGACTTTGGGCCTCCAAAATGGAGCCCTAGGTCGAACCGACGCCTACTGTTCCCTCGACGGGGAACGCGTCCTCATCTACTCCTCTCGGGAGAATGTACCTGATGCCAACCGGCTCCTCCGGTTGGACTTTTGCCCAGCGGTCCTTTGCCAGGTCTTGGATACCGAGCTGTCCTTTGCCCGGTGCCTAGCAGTCCTTCGCTAGGGCTTTGTATCCTGGCATTCCTTCGCCAGGTGCCTAGCATTCCTTCGCTAGGGCTTTGTTTCCTGGCAGCCCTTCGCCAGGTGCCTAGCAGCCCTTCGCTAGGACTTTGTTTCCTGACAGCCCTTCGCCAGGTGCCTAGCAGCCCTTCGCTAGGACTTTATTTCCTGGCAGCCCTTCGCCAGGTGCCTAGCAACCCTTCGCTAGGACTTTTCCTCCACACTTGAGTAACATTGTTAGATCACCAATAATACTTAACTTTGAACCCTTTGCCAATATCAAAACAAGGTTCGATATGGTGCTTCCTGCACCAACATCATCAAGTACCCCTGGCCGCGGAAGATCAAGAAAAAGTCAGCTTCATCACGGCGGACGGCACCTACTGCTACATTGTTATGTCGTTCGGATTAAAGAACGCTGGAGCCACTTACCAGTGGATGATGAATAAAGTCTTCCGGACTCAGATCGGGCGAAACATCGAAGTGTATGTGGACGACATCCTGATCAAGTCCACCCGAGCGGAAGACCTGGTAGCCGATGTCGAGGAGACTTGCCAAACACTACGCAGGTACAGGCTCAAACTGAACCTTGCTAAGTGTCTCTTTGGTGCTCGGAGCGGAAAGTTTCTCGGGTACATTGTGACCGAGCAGGGCATCGAAGCCAACCCAAGCAAGGTCAAGGCCCTGCTGGATATACCCTCGCCAAGGAACCTCTGAGAGGCCCAGCGACTCACCGGGCGAATCACAGCCCCGTCCCGATTCATTTCCCGGTCGGCTGAGCGAGGGTTGCCATTCTTCAAGACCCTCCGCAAAGCCACCAAATTTTAGTGGGACGCTAACTGCGACAAAGCGTTCGAGGAGTTAAAGGTCTACCTCGCTGAGCTGCCAGTATTACGCAAGCCCGAAGTCGGGGAAGTATTGTCGGTGTATTTAGCTGCCTCGGTCGACTCAGTCAGTCTGGTTTTAGTTCGGTAAGAGGGGACCGAGCAGCAGCCAATGTACTTTTTTGCCCACCTGCTGAAAGGAGCTGAGTGTCGCTATACGACACTCGAAAAATTGGCTTACGTGCTGTTGTTAGGTGCTCGGAGGCTTCGACCTTACTTTTTGGTGCACCCCATTGTGGTCTTGACCAACAGCAATTTGGGTCGAGTGACCTCTAATTTGGAAGCGTCGGGTCGACTAATCAAATGGACCACCGAGCTGAGCGAATACGACATCCAATATCAGACTCGGCCAACCATCAAAGCATAGACCTTAGCTGACTTTCTAAGCGAGCTGCATTTGGAAGAAGTTGAGGAAGCTTGGCAGGTTTATGTGGATGGCTCGTCAGCTCAGTTGGATAGCGGAATTGGTATCCTGATGGTGTCCCCTAAGGGGGAACAACTGCATTTATTTGTCCGACTGGAGTACCGGGCCACAAACAATAAGGCCGAATACGAAGCCCTCATAGCCGGGTGATAGCCCCGAAATACTAGTTTAAATTGTCACGAAAGTTGGGACCATCAGATTTAGATGTGAATGAAAGCTGGAAACCCTTTTACAATCAAAAGTATGAAAATGTAATATAGGGGCCACATGTCGTATTTTTTTCTCGGGGCTAGTTGTCGTGTTTGATTCAAACTTGTGTTTATGTGTCATTTATAAATTTTGGGTTTCGAATGCAAATTGGATTTGGTTTGTAATTGAAACTGAAATTGCAATGGAAAAATAAAAACCTTGATTTAATAAACTAAACAAGAAATTGGCACTAAAGAGCTCAACTAAGGGAAACCTAATTAAGCACTTACCAATTTTTTATGGGAAACTGATTTATGATTTCAACAAAACAAAAAGATGCCAAGCAATGAAGTAAAGGCAGTGATGGGAATTTCCGGAAATAAACAAGCTTAACACAAATCAATGCAAAGGAAATTTTGAGATTACACAAGCAACAAACATCAACTTAGCTATAATGTTTTTGGAACCTAACCACTGCCAATAAAATTCAGATATGGATGAGTGCAAGCTTATTGAATTCAAACACAATCATATGCCACAAAAACAAACTAAATTCGGATGCAAAAAGATTAAAACCAATTGGCACACAAGAGACAACTCTTTGTGCCAAAAGTTAACACTAAATTCGGAAATAAGTGATCTTCCAACTCAACTTTTCTTTTCTTTTTAAAACTGATTGGTTCGATTGGGAAACAAAGGTATTAGGACAGAACTAAGCAAGATTCTGTAAAGGAATTGAAACTGAGATCAAAACTTGAAAGGAAACAACAAATTCAGAAATCAAAAGGGCTGAAATTTTAGATGCCAAATTGAAAAGATTAGCTACTGATTTTTTTTCTGTTTTCGCAATAGCTTAAAGGCTGAGCTAGCTAACACAAACTGAGTACAAGTAACTAATCTAGGAGCAAAGAAATTTAAACTAGCAATTACTTAACAGCAACTAGTGTAATGGAAGTGAAATCACTAAAATGCAGAAATCTAGCTTGGCACGCCACAATGCATTTGGCACGCAGCAATTGAAACTAAAGTGAACTGAAATATAACTCTACTAATCACTAAACAAGTTCCTAACTTACTGAACTCGAAGATTAAACTCCTAATTAAGCTAAACAATTCAGAACTTACAAACTAAGACAGCTGAAAATTAAAAATTGCAGAAACAGAACAGAATTCGGCAGAAATGGAATTTAAGCTACAAAACATGAAAACTAGCTAGATAAACTACTCCTCAACCCTTCCTCAGCTCAAGAACTTCTTGGTTGTCAATCAAGAGCTGGCTTCGAACCCCTAGGCTCAGCAAATCAGTGGAAATCCATTTCTGAAGTTGATTCTGCTCAATCTGCGCAAGGCTGGAAGTTTTGATCCGATTCACTCTTTTTCAGTTGAATGAGCTGCGATGATGATTTGGGAAGCTTCTGAGACCACTTGAGAACCCCTACAACTCGGAAGCTTGGAAATGGATTGTGGAAGAGAAACCAATGATCGGACTGAGGAACTGCCGAAACCCTCAAGCAATCCCTGTTCCGGCGCAAATGGAGCTGAATTCTTCAAGGAATCGATCCCCAAGGACTCAATTCTTGATCTGGGATGGAGATTGAGGTGGTCACGCCTTCTTGGAAGAAAAATTTTCAAAAACGATGAAGAAAAGATGAAAAACGGCGACGAACAGTGAAGCTGGGTGAAGACGCGACAAGGGTGGAAGCTGCGGCAATTTTTCCTTAAGTAATAACCAATGGACGGTCCAGATTGATCCACTTCAATCCAACGGCTGATCTTGGTCTGATTTGAGCCAAACATTGATGATGATGATTTGGGGTCAGGATCTTCCTTGTGGTAGCTCGGATCCTCCAGATTTGCAACGGATGGTCCAGATCAAGCTAATCTTTGAATGGATGATCTAGAGGCCTCCGAGCTTGATCCAACGGTTGATTTAGCTCTGATTGGAATGAAACCTTCAGATCTTGATCAGGGTGCTTGATCAACCCTAGCCCTAGCTCGGATTGCTTCAGATGATCCCGGATGGCTCAGATCTAGCCGCTCTTGAATCGGACGACCCAGATTAAATCATAATCTTGATAATTCGATCCGGGTCACTTCCGACTCAAGTTTGACCCAATATGCCCTAGATCCTTGAACCTTTGATGCCTACAAAAATAGATCAAGAATTTAGTGGCCAAATAATCCAAAAATGTGTAATTTTGCAATTAAGTCCAAAATAAGTGGAAATCCTAAAACCTAGGGCAATTTCACAATTAAGCAATAAAAACATAGGTCAAACATGGATTTTAGCAGCTCAAATAATCAATAAAATAGTATTTATCAACTCCCCCACACTTGAGCTTGAGCGTCTCGCGAAAACAGTAAATATGTATCCCTTAGGCTTTCTTAAGCATAATTAGAAACAAATGAAAAGAAATTACCTAGGGTTGTCAATTCTCATAAATCTAGGCCCTATGGATTAGTATCTTGTCCTTAAATCAACAACTTAGCCTTTTCATTCATCATGAGTCATTGAGATGAATCTAACTCATAGCCTTTCAAGGAAAATTTTGGGTGGCTCTCTTCTTAAATTCTAACTTGATGATGGAAGTGGAGCTCACTCAAACACACATGCTTCTTACACTACCATAGGCTTGCTTATTATCTACTCTCCACCATTAATCATGATTAGGATTCAACATCTATAAAAACAATATGAAAGACATAGAGAATGGTGAGAAATGGAATAAAAGTCAAGGAAATGGAAAAATGTGAAAAGTGGAAGACTTGAGTGCTCAAAAATGCTTCCATGTGCTTTGCCCCTCTTGTCATTCCTCTAGTAATATCAAAAGTGTGATGGAGTGAAACTTAAATAAATTCCTTTGACTTGGATGAAAAACCTTTCCTTGATTTCCTTGTGCCAAGTTTAGTCTATGCGTGCCCAATTTCTTTCTCCATCTTCTTCCCTGATTTTTTTTCTCTTTCTTTTCTCTCTAACAAGGTCAAAAATGTATTGCAATGTGCTCACTCCCAAATTGTGATCAGATTCAGCTTCAATTCTTCTAGTGCCGTGAGCTTCAATTTAATTTCCACTTGCTTTTTTTTTTTAGTTCCCAGTTTTTTTTTCTTAGTCTTTTCTGTCATAGCTGTATTTTTTTTTCTATTTCATGTTTCAAATTCCAACTCCATGCAGCTAATTTCAGAACTTGCCATTCTTCTTGCTTAGCAACAGTTAGCATCAATTGACAATGAAGAGTTTCTGCCACCACACTGCAAATTGGATTCATTCACTGCACTTTCATCTTAGCTTCCCATTTTCTGCTCTATTTCGAAACTTCTAGCCCATTTGTTTTTCTTAGATCTGAAATTGAATGTGCACCTCCAACTTCAGATACAAATCTTGATTTCCCAACTTTTGAGCCAAACCATTTTCTATCCAACTAGCAGAAATTTTTTTTCTTTGGCACAACTCACTCACTTGGCACAGATTTTTGCATCACTTCCAGATATGTCCAGCTGCTGTTCAGCTTATCATCAGCTTCAGTTCATCCTTCCAGCACTCGGCAACATTTAATTTGGACAGAATTTTCAGCATTGGTTCAGATTTGTTCAACTTCACCTGCATTTTTCTCTTCAATTCTGCACTTGAACTCAGCTTTGTTCCAGCTTCACTGCAACTTCTTCTCAGCTTTAATTCCAACTACATCAGCCCTTCTTAATTTTGTAAAGCTGCATTGGCACTCCCTCACTGCTTTCCAAAATCAAAATTGTAGTTTGATATGATACTAAACTGTGTCTTGTGGCAGAAATTTGATTTGATCTTCTATGGGTTCTCTTCCTGAATTTTTCAGCACCTTGCTCAGTCTTGCCTTGAATTCAGTTTGTTTAATTTCAGTAGATCCAAATTCAACACTCGGCAGCAACCTTTTCAGGCTGTTCAGATTTCTTCAGCCTTCTTAATCAGTCTTAATGCAGAATTTACAGCCTTGAAAATTTAAATCCAGCTCATCTTGATACCAACTGCACAAAAAGGTATTGTTGATTTCATCATTTGCTTGCTCTCAGCTTGTGCTCAGCCTTTCTCAGATTCTTCCTTACATTTGTTAACTGCCCACAGCAGCTCTCCTTTTGCTGCAACTTCTGAATTGTTTTGTTTCAAGTTTCAGCTTCATGCACTAAATTTCGGAATTCACAATCATCCAGTTCTTCATCCTTGCAAACATCTGATTACTTTACAGCAGTAGCATCAAATGGATCAGATTTCTTCACAGATTTCATCTTCAATCCTTTAAGATTATTCAACACTTTGCAGCTTACTCATTTCAGCAACTATCCTTGCAATCCAGCTCAGATTTTTAGCTACAGAATTCCCTGCATTTCCCTGCTTCAAAAAAACTTCAATTCAGCCTCCATTCCTACTGATTTCTCAGCTTCATTTCAGACTTTGGCTTGTATCATTCATCAGCTCTAAGATTCTGCACTCGACAGATTACAAGTAGTGCAGTTGTTCAGCCTTTTTTCAGCCTTTTTTCAGCCTTTGGTCAGCTTTTCGGATTGTAGCAAAATGCTACTGATCTTCCTATCCAAGAACAGTTTTTTTTTCTTTTTGGCACAAGTTTTCTTCATTTGTTGCCATGGTTCTCCTCATTGCAGATTTCATCTCTTTTCAGCCGAATTCACCTTGGCACACATGACTTGAATTGTTTTCAATCTTTGACCACTTCTTCTTGCTAATTTTTGACTTCAACTCAATTTGGCACATTGATTTCAAAGAATTTTTTTTAAAAATGCCTCCTTGATACCAAACTTTTCCAAAACACTAATCACTCCCCCACACTTAAATCTTTGTCCGTCTCGGGCAAAATAGCATCAAGGAAACATCCCAAGAAAACAAATCCATAGAAAAATTGGGGTTAAGATTAGGAATAAGGAAAGACAATTAAAAAGAGTATGTATCAAGTATGATCATGGAGAAAGGGAAACAATATGATTAGTCTTCATAGATGTGATCCAATCAACGAGATATGGTTTTGAAAGAACCTAGGCAAGTTCTAGAGCACAATAACATGTATGTGTCACAAAGATAAGGCTAAATCTCACTAGGCAAAAATAATTCATCTCAAGTCTTCAATTAAGAATCTAAAGCAAAATCGTATTCAAGCATCCAAGAATTCATCCATTAGCTCAAACCCTAAGTTTTGACAACCAAATTTAATTTATTTTCCAAGAGATTCTAAAATTCTATGGAGATAACCTAAGGGATACATTTATTTCTAGTCATGCAATAAAAAGTGCTAAAACTATATTACAATGACATGGTATTTACAATGATTTTTATTCATGTTACTCTACTCACGTGTTTATTAGCAAGAACTCATTTTAAGAGTGAAAACATGCAATAAAGGAAAAGGCAACAAAGATCAAACTCCCTTTTATTTCTGGCGGTCGGAGTCTGTCAAGAAATAGCCTCCACCGTGGTAGTGGAGGAGTCTGGGTGTGCGAAAGAGCTTCTTCCATTTCTTCAACTTTACAGTGCATCGCTCCCCCACACTTGGACTTTACAGCAACCTGTTCAGGTGGATGAAGGTTATTTAAATACAAGACCCAATTAAGAGGTAGAGTGTTTTGAATTAAAGTAAAATCATCTCCTCCCTCTTTATTCTTTTTGGGACACAGTCCAGGAGGTTTGAGTCTGTTCAGATGAAGCTCCCACTCCAGCAGTCTTCTGGACCCTGCAAAACCATGTAATACCCCTCTCAAGCGTGCAGGGTAAGAAAGAAATGAAATAATATCAGTCTTTGCATAAAATATATCCAAAAGTGCATCACATTCAATAAAATCAAGTTTAGGCATCTCAAAGAAATTTTTACAATGAATATCTACCCAAGATGCATCAAGACACTTATCATAATCAATGAAATCTATTTTGGATGCTCCAATGAAATTTTCCCAATTATTTCCCACACATGTCAAATCAAGAAATGTATCGCAGCCAATAAAATTAACTTTTGGTACCTCTCTTGATGTTTCCAAAAAAATAAAAGAAATACTTACCTGATCGTGCTGAAAAATACCTGGAGGTTCCACAGTGATAGATGTGTCCATAGCTTCCTCCTGGTCAAGTATAGGGTCCATATCAGGTTCAAGTTCTAGTAAGCACTCTACTGGTACAAGTGATCCTTGGGTTCTTGCTTCCACCAGGCAAGTCCCTACACTTCCTGGTTCATCCTCTGAATCTTGTGGTGGTCCCTGGGGCTTAGTACAATCCCCTACACTTTCTTCAATACATGTTTCCTCAACCATTCCTGCAACAACCAATTTAGAAAGATCAGGACCTTCAATAATACTATAATCACAAAATAAAAGATGAGAATGGTCCTGTGAGATAGGAATGGGTGATTCTTGGGGCTTAGTGCAATCCCCTACACTCTCAATCCTGTCCTCTGAATTTTTTGATGTATCAATCACTGTAGGTGGTCCCTGGGGCTCTGTGCAATCCCCTACACCTAAAATAATCTCTCCAGCTGTAAATGCATCTGAAAATTCCTCAGTCTCAGCAGTATATCTTCTGTCAGCCTCATCTGAATGAATAGCTCCTCTAGAAAAATCAGATAAAAGTCCCTCAGCCTCTAACTCTGTCTGCTCCAGCTCCTCAAGACTGTCCATGCTCATAACGGAGTGATCCTCTCTCGGATGCTTCATAGCATCGAAAAGACTAAACTGAATAAACGTATCTCCAATCTCCATGGAAAGTGTACCGGCATATACATCAATCTTTGTTCTGGCCGTCTTCAGAAAAGGTCTACCTAGAATAAGTGGAGAACGATGTGCCAAGTAATCTCCTTCCATATCCAAAATATAAAAATCTGCAGGAAATATTAGCTCCTTTACCTTCACCAAAACATCCTCAATCATACCTGCTGGGCGGGTCTGGCTCCTGTTTGCTAGCTGTATCACCACGTCAGTGGGCTGTAAAGGGCCTATGTCGAGCATCTGAAAGACTGACCTGGGCATCACATTTATGGAAGCTCCTAAATCAAGCATAGCATCATGGAATGTAGTGCTCCCTATCTCACAAGAAACAGTAAACATCCCAGGGTCTTCACATTTCTGAGGTAGGGCATGGATAAGTGATGAAACATTTTTCCCAATGCTGACCAATTCGTTTTCCTTAAGCTTCCTCTTGTTAACACAAAGATCCTTCAAGAACTTAGCATACTTTGGAATTTGTTTGATCATGGTCAACAAAGGTATATTGATCTCCACTTTGCTGAAAAGCTCCACTAGTTCATTAAATTCCATAGCCTTCTCCTTCTCCCCTTGTCTTTTGGCATGCATTCTTTGCTGTGGAAAGGGTAAAGGTACCCTAAAATCATCTTCTTTGGCCGGAAGTGGAGAGGCTGAATTCTGCCCTGCTGTCCCATGCGTATTGGCTGCTGTACCTTGCGTCTCGGCACTGATTTCTTCTCCGTTTGCCACCAAATTTGGAGGGTTGCTTGAGGAAGGGGTTGGGAACGGGCTAGGGGTGGAATCAGCTGAATTTAAAGTCGTTTCATGCATGTTCTGAGCTGGAATCGCAGTTGCTGTCCGATTTTCTGAAAAATCTGCTCTTGGATTCTTTGGAGATGAAGTGACCTTCCCACTCCTCAAATAAATAGCACTCACGTTTCCTTTAGGATTAGGAACAGTTTGGGAAGGAAGTTGACTTGATCCTTGAGCTTGATTTTGGTTGATCCCACTAGCCAATTGCCTTATTTGTCTCTCAACGTTTTGTTGGTGTTGTTGTAAAACTTGTTGTTGTTGTTGTTGCCAAGCTTGCTGGTGTTGCATCATTTGTTGAAACATTTCCTCAACCCTCTGTTGGGGCACATTTCCTCCACTTGAGCTCCCATAACCTCCTTGGTTAGAAAAGCTCCTTGATTGATTTTGAAAGGATGAAGTAGGCTGAAATTGTTGAGCTTGCTGATTTTGTTGAAAACATGGCTGTTGGGACTGTTGGAATGGCTGATAGGCTTGGAAACCTTGCTGGGAATTGTAGGGCTGAAAGTTCTGATTTTGAGGTGGAAAATTAGGTGGCGAGGCCTGAAAACTCTGACCTTGAAACCCTTGGTTGTAAGGCTGAAAATTTTGATTCAAGGGCTGTGTGGGCTGATAAAATGGCTGGTTTTGAGGCGGATCTTGCTGAAATGTTTGACACACTTGCTGCCCCTGTTGATAAGGCTGAAATTGCTGTTGGAATGGCTGGAATTGGGGCTGATATTGCTGAGAATTAGGCTGAAAACTTTGGTTTGATGGCTGAAAAGTTTGCTGATTGTTTTGAGTTTGTTGGGGCTGCTGGAAATTCGGTTGAGGCTGTTGTGAAGGTTGATTTTGAGACTCTTGTTGGCAGAAATCATTCCCATACCTCAAGTTAGGATGATTCCTCCAACCGGGGTTGTAAGTAGAGGAATATGGATTGTTTCTTGCTGGAAATTGTCCTCTCACCAATGCTGCTACTGTTTCATCCTGTTGGAGAGTGGGACATGAATCTGAGGTATGCTCTAGACTAGAGCAAATGCCACACACACTTATCACTTGACTAGAGGGTGGAGGTACTGAAGGAGTTGAGTCTTGATTTGCATTGCTAACCTTCAACTCCTTAATAAGTGATGTGATCTCTGCCAATCTCTTGTCATAATGATCAATAGGCACTACCTGAACTTCACCCACTCCTCTGGTGGTCAAGGCTCTGCTTCCAAATTGTTGGGAATTCTCAACCATATTTGAAATTAGCTCCCTAGCTTGCATTGGCGTTTTGTTCACTAGGGCCCCTCCAGCTGCAGCATCTATCATGACTCTATCCATCTGCAGCAATCCCTCATAAAAGTACTGAATCAATAATTGCTCACTGATCTGATGCTGGGGGCAACTTGAACACAACTTGTTAAATCTCTCCCAGTAGTCGTATAGAGTCTCACCCACCACTTGCTGAATCCCACAGATGCTTTTTCTGATTATAGCTGTCCTGGAGGCTGGGAAATACTTTTCCAAAAATGCTTTCTTCATGGCGATCCAACTAAACACATGCCCCGTGGGTAGATAATAAAACCAGTCTTTTGCTGCTCCTGTCAGTGTGAAGGGAAAAACTCTCAGCTTGATGTCTTCTTCAGAAATGCCCTGAGGCTTCATAGTGGAGCATACCACATGGAATTCGTGCAGGTTGTAGGATCGGGTCGACCGGCTAGAGGGGGGGGTGAATAGACGGTTTATGAAAAATAAGCACTAACACTCGTCTTTAAAAGGAATAAACTTGGTTGCAACAGAGTCGTTGCTTCCAAGGCAGTTGATGCTAAAACAGAAACTCCTTAAGGCGGAGAAGCCTTTACAGTTGTAGCACAGAGAAAGCTTAGAGAGAAAGAGAGTTTACAACTCAAATGAATTGCATTTCTAAAGCAAACCTCTAAGTCTATTTATAGCCCAAGAGAATAAATCTGGATTGTTGATTGTTGATCACTTTTCTCTTGGTCGTTGATCCATGGATGTAATATGGATGGTTGATCTTGGATGGGATTAAACTGCATCCATTGGATTTGATTAAAGGATAATGTAATATTATCCTTTAAGTTTTAATTATTTAAATTAAAATTTTATCTTCCCTTGCTCGAGATGATTGTTGTAATATTCATCTCGCTGTTCAATCTATAAGTAGCAATATCGCCAATACTTAATTGACAACGCCCTTTATCCCAGTTGGTAAGTGGATTTGTGTATTTGGTGGAGGACTTGGGTTCGATCCTTCTTTGGCACCAAAACTTTTCTTTTTTTCTTTTGGGCGAATTTTCTCATTTCTTTCATTTCTTTTGGGCGCTTGGACTAGTCTTTTTGATTCTTCGTCTTCTGCGTGATTTCCGGCCAACCGAAGTTAGGCTCACCCGAACCCGACTCCGGCCTTTCGCCCCTCGAGCGTACTTCCTCCCGGCTTTTCGTCCCTCAGACGTCGCGCACGTCCTTCTCGTTCCACCGGCGTACTCTTCCGCAGCTTCCGCGTCCCTCGGATTGCACCGAGCCCGTCGGCTCGCTTTCCTGCGCAATCCTTCTCGTCCGCCACGTCTTACGCTCGACTTCCTCCGTACCTAAGCTCCTGCACACTTAGCAGAGGGATCAGTAAACCAACAGGACCCAACTAACTTGGTGGATCACATCAAAACTAACCGGGGCACCAACAATCTCCTCCTTTTTGATGTGCATCAACCCAAGTTTAGTTAGGGATAAACCAAAAAATAAGGAATTTAGTAAAACTAAATTAAGCAGTTAAGCATAGAAAAAACATATTGCAATCAATAACCACAACCTCCCCCTAAACTTAAGCTACTCTCCCCCTTTGATCACAGCAAAAATGGGGCACAAAAATTAGGGAAAGAAAAAAAAATATGATTAGAACTTAGAAAAATGTGAAACATTTTTTTTTGAGCCGTGAATAGATTAAGTGCATATCACCGAAATTTAATTTTTTAATAAAAAATTTCAAATATTTTTTTAAAATTAAAAAATATGAATTTCAATTAAAAATTTATAGAAATTAATTCGTCCATCGGAAAAATTTAAAAATTTTTGTACAGGTTGAAGATAAAATTATTGCTTTTTACAAAAATTTCCACATTAAAATCTATTTTGTATATTCAAAAATAAATCATATAGTGGCAGAATAAAAAATTCAAAGATATATTTTTAAAATTCAAAAATCTCATAAAAAATTTAAAAAAAAGTACTAAGTTTAATTGACTATGTGTAGATCTAAAAAAAAATCGGTTCTTGTAGAATAAATTAATTTTCTATTTTTAAAGTTAAAAGTTTACTTTTCAAATGAAAAATAATAGCAATTCAAAATTTTTCGAAAAAAATTTCCAAAATTTCACAGTAAACAAATAAGATACTCTTGTATCAAGTAAAAATAGAAATTGAATTTTGTAAGAAAGTCTAGGTGAAAAAAAAAATTTCAAAAGAAACTTAATTATAAAATGTGTTAATCTATTTCTAATTTTGCAAGAAAAATTATGCAGTAATAGAAAACTAATTCAAAATTGATTTTGGTATCCAAAATAGATTTCTATCGACAGGATTAACTAAAAATTTGGATGGAATGTAATTCTTTGGCACCTTTTTAAGTTGGCCTTTATGGTTTTTAAAATACCAATTCAACTTTTCAGGATAACTATTTTTCTTGTGTCGCAAACAGACAATATCACATTCTAATTTCTCAACTAAATTTTTCAGATCAATATTTTCATTTTTTAATTTAGAATTTTCTTTTTCTAATCTGCAATTAGATTTGAGCAAGGCTTTAACACCAGCATACAATTGATCATGAGGAAGAAAACAAACCTCACTTACCGGATCGCTTTCGAAAAGCGAGGTTCCTTCTTCGTTGTCGCTTTCTGATGTCGCTCCCCCTTCAACACTGCTCCCTTCTTGATGACTTGCCATCAGCACAAGTCCCGTGTACTCTTGAACTTCTGATTCGTCCGACGAGGTCTCGTCCCAGGTGGCCTTCAATGCCTTCTTTTTCTTTGGCTGGTTTTTGATTTTGGGACACTGATCTTTTAGGTGTCCCTCCTCGTTGCAGTTGTAGCATCGGACAGTTCGTTTCTTCAAAGACCGCCTTTTCTTCTGCATTCTCGAAAAGTTATTAGCTTTAAAAAAACTTTTAAACGAACTTACTATTTGCGTTTTCTCGTCGTCCGTCGAGGATTCTGACTCCTTCTCCGTTCTCCTTGTGTTTAGGGCCAGATTCTTCGTCTTTCTAGATCCCCTTTAAATCTTTGGAGATGTAATAAGCGTCGACGATTGAGCTCCACTCCTGGGTCCTTGGGAAGGCGTTGAGGGCGTATCGAATGGAGTCGCGATTACTTACCGATTCGCCGAGTTGGGTGAGTCCGGAGATTAGCTCCTTTATTTTGGCATGAAGTTCAGCCACCGTTTCTCCTTCCTTCATTTGCAGGTTTATCAGCTGGTTCCGGAGGAGATCCTTTCTTGCTGATTTGGCTTCAGAGGTACCCTCATGAAGTTCTAGGAACTTCTCCCATAATTCTTTTGCGGAGTGGTAGTTGCCGATCCGGTTTACCTCTTGAGTAGGCAAGACTGTTAGGAGGTGGAACTCGGCCTTACCATTGGCAACAGATTCCGACTGCTCCTTCTTATTCCACAAGCTTTCTTTTTCATCCCCGTTCGCATCTTTAGGAACTGCAAAACCATATTTTATTAATAAAAGAATATCAAAATCTGTACGAAAAAATACCTCCATTTTTTTCTTCCGGACGGTGAAATCCCCTTCGAATTTAGGTGGATGAATGTGCGCGCCGGCCATCGTCTTGTTGCTTTCTCAGGCGATTAGTCCTTCAAAAGCGAACCCGCTCTGATACCACTTGTAGGATCGGGTCGACCGGCTAGAGGGGGTGAATAGACGGTTTATGAAAAATAAGCACTAACACTCGTCTTTAAAAGGAATAAACTTGGTTGCAACAGAGTCGTTGCTTCCAAGGCAGTTGATGCTAAAACAGAAACTCCTTAAGGCGGAGAAGCCTTTACAGTTGTAGCACAGAGAAAGCTTAGAGAGAAAGAGAGTTTACAACTCAAATGAATTGCATTTCTAAAGCAAACCTCTAAGTCTATTTATAGCCTAAGAGAATAAATCTGGATTGTTGATTGTTGATCACTTTTCTCTTGGTCGTTGATCCATGGATGTAATCTGGATGGTTGATCTTGGATGGGATTAAACTGCATCCATTGAATTTGATTAAAGGATAATGTAATATTATCCTTTAAGTTTTAATTATTTAAATTAAAACTTTATCTTCCCTTGCTCGAGATGATTGTTGTAATATTCATCTCGCTGTTCAATCTATAAGTAGCAATATCGCCAATACTTAATTGCCAACGCCCTTTATCCCAGTTGGTAAGTGGATTTGTGTATTTGGTGGAGGACTTGGGTTCGATCCTTCTTTGGCACCAAAACTTTTCTTTTTTTCTTTTGGGCGAATTTTCTCATTTCTTTTATTTCTTTTGGGCGCTTGGACTAGTCTTTTTGATTCTTCGTCTTCTGGGTGATTTCTGGCCAACCGAAGTTAGGCTCACCCGAATCCGACTCCGGCCTTTCGCCCCTCGAGCGTACTTCCTCCCGGCTTTTCGTCCCTCGGACGTCGCGCACGTCCTTCTCGTTCCACCGGCGTACTCTTCCGCAGCTTCCGCGTCCCTCGGATTGCACCGAGCCCGTCGGCTCGCTTTCCCGCGCAATCCTTCTCGTCCGCCACGTCTTACGCTCGACTTCCTCCGTACCTAAGCTCCTGCACACTTAGCAGAGGGATCA
This sequence comes from Boesenbergia rotunda, assembly GCA_024364735.1. NCBI lineage: Eukaryota > Viridiplantae > Streptophyta > Magnoliopsida > Zingiberales > Zingiberaceae > Boesenbergia > Boesenbergia rotunda. Next base: position 412,377 of record JAGFNQ010001376.1, read on the forward strand.
GTAAACCAACAGGACCCAACTAACTTGGTGGATCACATCAAAACTAACCGGGGCACCAACACAGGTGTCTGTTGGGATCCTCTCCAGTCAATCCCTGAAACTTTGGCAGCAAATTAATAAGTCCAGATCTTAACTCAAAATTCCCTCCCAGCTCTAGATAAGTTATGCTGGAGTACTGAAATGTAGCATCCGGTGCTGCGAGCTCCTTCATGGTTTTTTGGTGGTCTGCCATGTCACTGCCTGAGTGAGTGAAGATAGTCTGAATAGGAGGGATGTATATAGTCTCAGAAAGAATGCCCTGACTCCTCCTAGCTCTGAAAGTCCTCTCAATCTCAGGGTCGAATTCTTCTAAGTCACCACCTGAAGACCTGGTTATAAAACAAAATAAATCGCAGTAAAAGTGGATACAGAGATAAGACAAATAGAATCAAATCAAAAGATATAACAATAAGCACAAAAATAAATCAAGAATGATATGAAATGAATGCACAAGCAAAATCAAAGAAATCAACTAGTAGTTTTCCCCCGGCAACGGCGCCAAAAATTTGATAGCCCCGAAATACTAGTTTAAATTGTCACGAAAGTTGGGACCATCAGATTTAGATGTGAATGAAAGCTGGAAACCCTTTTACAATCAAAAGTATGAAAATATAATATAGGGGCCACAGGTCGTATTTTTTTTCTCGGGGCTAGTTGTCGTGTTTGATTCAAACTTGTGTTTATGTGTCGTTTATAAATTTTGGGTTTCGAATGCAAATTGGATTTGGTTTGTAATTGAAACTGAAATTGCAATGGAAAAATAAAAACCTTGATTTAATAAACTAAACAAGAAATTGGCACTAAAGAGCTCAACTAAGGGAAACCTAATTAAGCACTTACCAATTTTTTATGGGAAACTGATTTATGATTTCAACAAAACAAAAAGATGCCAAGCAATGAAGTAAAGGCAGTGATGGGAATTTCCGGAAATAAACAAGCTTAACACAAATCAATGCAAAGGAAATTTTGAGATTACACAAGCAACAAACATCAACTTAGCTATAATGTTTTTGGAACCTAACCACTGCCAATAAAATTCAGATATGAATGAGTGCAAGCTTATTGAATTCAAACACAATCATATGCCACAAAAACAAACTAAATTCGGATGCAAAAAGATTAAAATCAATTGGCACACAAGAGACAACTCTTTGTGCCAAAAGTTAACACTAAATTCGGAAATAAGTGATCTTCCAACTCAACTTTTCTTTTCTTTTTAAAACTGATTGGTTCGATTGGGAAACAAAGGTATTAGGACAGAACTAAGCAAGATTCTGTAAAGGAATTGAAACTGAGATCAAAACTTGAAAGGAAACAACAAATTCAGAAATCAAAAGGGCTGAAATTTTAGATGCCAAATTGAAAAGATTAGCTACTGATTTTTTTTTCTGTTTTCGCAATAGCTTAAAGGCTGAGCTAGCTAACACAAACTGAGTACAAGTAACTAATCTAGGAGCAAAGAAGTTTAAACTAGCAATTACTTAACAGCAACTAGTGTAATGGAAGTGAAATCACTAAAATGCAGAAATCTAGCTTGGCACGCCACAATGCATTTGGCACGCAGCAATTGAAACTAAAGTGAACTGAAATTTAACTCTATTAATCACTAAACAAGTTCCTAACTTACTGAACTCGAAGATTAAACTCCTAATTAAGCTAAACAATTCAGAACTTACAAACTAAGACAGCTGAAAACTGAAAATTGCAGAAACAGAACAGAATTCGACAGAAATGGAATTTAAGCTACAAAACATGAAAACTAGCTAGATAAACTACTCCTCAACCCTTCCTCAGCTCAAGAACTTCTTGGTTGTCAATCAAGAGCTGGCTTCGAACCCCTAGGCTCAGCAAATCAGTGGAAATCCATTTCTGAAGTTGATTCTGCTCAATCTGCGCAAGGATGGAAGTTTTGATCCGATTCACTCTTTCTCAGTTGAATGAGCTGCGATGATGATTTGGGAAGCTTCTGAGACCACTTGAGAACCCCTACAAATGGCTCAGAAGCTTGGAAATGGATTGTGGAAGAGAAACCAATGATCGGACTGAGGAACTGTCGAAACCCTCAAGCAATCCCTGTTCCGGCGCAAATGGAGCTGAATTCTTCAAGGAATCGATCCCCAAGGACTCAATTCTTGATCTAGGATGGAGATTGAGGTGGTCACGCCTTCTTGGAAGAAAAATTTTCAAAAACGATGAAGAAAAGATGAAAAACGGCGAAGAACAGTGAAGTTGGGTGAAGACGCGACAAGGGTGGAAGCTGCGGCAATTTTTCCTTAAGTAATAACCAATGGACGGTCCAGATTGATCCACTTCAATCCAATGGCTGATCTTGGTCTGATTTGAGCCAAACTTTGATGATGATGATCTGGGGTCAGGATCTGCCTTGTGGTAGCTCGAATCCTCCAGATTTGCAACGGATGGTCCAGATCAAGCTAATCTTTGAATGGATGATCTAGAGCCCTCCGAGCTTGATCCAACGGTTGATTTAGCTCTGATTGGAATGAAACCTTCAGATCTTGATCAGGGTGCTTGATCAACCCTAGCCCTAGCTCGGATTGCTTCAGATGATCCCGGATGGCTCAGATCTAGCCGCTCTTGAATCGGACGACCCAGATTAAATCATAATCTTGATAATTCGATCCGGGTCACTTCCGACTCAAGTTTGACCCAATATGCCCTAGATCCTTGAACCTTTGATGCCTACAAAAATAGGTCAAGAATTTAGTGGCCAAATAATCCAAAAATGTATAATTTTGCAATTAAGTCCAAAATAAGAGGAAATCCTAAAACCTAGGGCAATTTCACAATTAAGCAATAAAAACATAGGTCAAACATGGATTTTAGCAGCTCAAATAATCAATAAAATAGTATTTATCAACTCCCCCACACTTGAGCTTGAGCGTCTCGCGAAAACAGTAAATATGTATCCCTTAGGCTTTCTTAAGCATAATTAGAAACAAATGAAAAGAAATTACCTAGGGTTGTCAATTCTCATAAATCTAGGCCCTATGGATTAGTATCTTGTCCTTAAATCAACAACTTAGCCTTTTCATCTATCATGAGTCATTGAGATGAATCTAACTCATAGCCTTTCAAGGAAAATTTTGGGTGGCTCTCTTCTTAAATTCTAACTTGATGATGGAAGTGGAGCTCACTCAAACACACATGCTTCTTGCACTACCATAGGCTTGCTTATTATCTACTCTCCACCATTAATCATGATTAGGATTCAACATCTATAAAAACAATATGAAAGACATAGAGAATGGTGAGAAATGGAATAAAAGTCAAGGAAATGGAAAAATGTGAAAAGTGGAAGACTTGAGTGCTCAAAAATGCTTCCATGTGCTTTGCCCCTCTTGTCATTCCTCTAGTAATATCAAAAGTGTGATGGAGTGAAACTTAAATAAATTCCTTTGACTTGGATGAAAAACCTTTCCTTGATTTCCTTGTGCCAAGTTTAGTCTATGCGTGCCCAAGTATCTCCAAGTCAATAACATCCTCCAAAACATTATAGGTCATATATATTTATATATATCCTTCAATAAACCGTCAGCAGATAACATATAATTTAAAGGTTGTGCCAGTATGTTGTACCATATGCTGTTATCAATAATAGACTTCTTAAATAATCAACCACTGAAAGATCATTTATCCACCCAATGATCCATCACAAAGCTACAATCCGGTAGGTCCGTGTCCACTAATAGAATCCTCAAAATACAACATATCATAGAGATTCGTCAATCTCAATCCACCTATCAACACCTATGAGAAAGTCCATGGTGATATCAACCTTATCATCCCGTGAACTAATAGGTCCACGATGGAGATATAATAACCGAAAACAGTGGGCATCTTTAACCTCCTGATTAATGTCCAATATCTCAACGAAAGGTAAGGATATAGCTAACTCCACATTCTCCGCACCCTAACGGATCGTACATCCCGATGCACCATCGAGATTATCCAACCATATATACCCAATCTATGAGTCAAAATCCCTCATAGAATAGCGTAGCAACTAGCGAGTCACATCGACCGTCGACTCATAGTACAATACCATCCAATTCCTCCACTTCATGGTCCAAAACCCTATAAAGTCCTATTCCATAACAAGAAGATAGAGGCGTGCTATCTCTTAAGAGTATCTCAACATACTCATGAAGCAATTCCTTTATTTCCCAACGGGTCGTCCTCGATATCACTAATCAAAGGTGGTCTAGTTTTATAAGTGATTTGCCTCCACGCAAATCATAAGTCCGTACATACCTGCTTGGTTATTCAGACCAAGTAAAAGTAGTCACTCATAAATGTCAAGCAACTAGCTTCATATTTTTCCGTATTAGATTAAATCACCCATAAGCATGCACTTTCTAGGTCAACAATCAAGTACAAGTGATTTAGGGTCAAAGTCCTCAAGAAACAGAATATATCACTCCTCTACTAATCGTAACAATATATAGATAATGTTACCCTACTGCATCAATGCAGATCATGTACTCAAGACATGACATCTAGCTTATCTGCCCAGATATACATAACATAAAAAAGCTTACAGCTCCAGAAGCTAAAGTGAATTGATCCAGTATTGATCGAGCCAATTACGGTAGACATCCCTAGTTCCCACTTAGCTGATAGTAGCTAGTACAAATACTATGAATAATAAGGTCAAGGTAAAATCATAACCCTCAACCTCCAATATCTTGTTGACAGGTTTTACCCACGTCTTCCAACCCGTATGTCGGTATCACACAAGAATCAATATTTTCCACATGGACAAGTCCGCAACAAGCCAAACAAATCTCCTTCATAGTCGATCCTGACCATGATTACTATAAACTGATTCTTTAAGTCATCAGACTTAACCAAATTAGGAAGGCACTTCCTAGACAGGTACAGGAACAGTAACATGATCCAATAACATAAAAGAATTTCTAACCATACCTAAATATACAAGAATGGTAACATGATCCGATAACACGAGATAATTTCTAAATCATACCTAGATATACAGGTATAGTAACATGATCCAATAACATGTGAGAATTTCTAAATCATACCTAAATATACAGGTATAGTAACATGATCCAATAACATGTGAGAATTTCTAAATCATACCTAAATATACAGGTATAGTAACATGGTCCAATAACATGTGAGAATTTTCTAACCAATACCTAAATAGGATAAGGGATACAAAAGATTCGGAGAAATACCTGTCGCCTGAAGAAGTCCCATCGCCAAGTCCCAAACAACCACATCGAAAACTACTCCAAACAAATCCGAAAAGACTCGTAAAACCATTAGACACTGTAATCCACAAGTCCCGAAGGTATCCGAAAACCTGGGCTCTGATACCAAAATAAATTGTCACGCCCCGAGACCTAGGAGCCGCTGTTCCAATATAAAATCGGACAGCACCTCCCCTGTCCGGCGGACAATTTACACATACACACAACAATATAACAACACCACGCAGTTTAATTGGCCTCAGGCCTCAAAATAGATAAACACAACATAAAACACAAGACAACTAAGTAACTCATACCTGACTGCGGACCGGTCCGACTTACGACGAAACAACCAATACAAAAACCCCTTAGGGTCAAGACACACTCCAGACATATACAAGTCCAATAAGTAATATAAAATAGACACTACTAAGTACAAAACGAAACTATGCGTCGCGATGGGTAGGGACTGGCTGCTGGGCTCTTCTGGCGACTCCAAGTATCTCAACCTGAAATAAAAATATATGGCAACGGGGTGAGTCCATAACTCAGCGAATACCCAGCAGATATGCATAGTATGTTATAATAACAATAAGCATCTACGTTAATACAGTCTCATATCAACAATATGGAAAAACTAGTACTGGAAATACTGAGGTAGATACATACCAGAATCCAGCTAACCTGAAAAGGGACAATGAGTACCATGGAAATATCATTAGTCATATAATCTCAAATAACAAGTCTCCAGAATATGCATGTCAAACAAGTGCAAGAATCAAGTGCAGCAAACAATGCACGATGCAAAGTATGCACATGGTGCAATGACATGTGTCACCCCCTAGTCCCAGTCAGGATATCGTCCACGACGTCCGCGTGGGTAGAGCTGTGACAAACTGTACGCACCCTGCCATCACTGCTCCTGAGTGACCGGGTGGACAGGATGCTGGCGGGGGACCACCCCCCTACCCCATGTATATATGAGGGAGCTCCGCTCTCATCTCCTCGTGGCTCAGTACGAGAAGGGATCCCTGGCTGCTACCACGCCCGCGCTCACCCTCCTTATAGTGGCCGAACGGAGCAATACAGGGCAAATGCACACATCTACGGTATCCACTAACCCATGAGTGGTCGTGCGTGCCTATCATGTACCGGAAGACGATTATGCTCAACCACAAGGGAGTCGCTGATCGCCGGCATGCAACAGTGCAAGGATGGTGTATGATAGATACACATACATAATAACTCAGGGATAACTAACAAGTATCCAGGACAGACATAATAACTCAGGGATAACTAACAAGTATCCAGAACAGGCATAATAACTCAGGGATAACTAACAAGTATCCAGAACAGGCATAATAACTCAGGGATAACTACATGTATCCAGAACATGCATAATAACTCAGGGATAACTAACATGTATCCAGAACAGGCATAATGACTCAGGGATAACTAACATGTATCCAGAACATGCATAATAACCAGGCTAGCGTATAATCTTACTGCTATCTATAACCAACCATGCATAGCAATATGACAATATCTAAAAGATAAGTCAAAGGGTACCCGCCTCAAACGAGATGCTCGTATCAGAAAAGAACCTCCTATCTGGTAATCAGCAACGATATATCCGATCAATGCCCTGTATCAAAGGCATAATGTTTAGCTACAATAATATAAAATTTACAGCTAAACGAGCTATCTCAATTAATTAGGATCGTCCTAATTATCCTGTTTCATTTAAATAATCACACTTAAGTGAGTAATTCTTAATTGTTCCAAGTTACCCAGATCACCATCACCCGCCACGGTTCAATCCTAAGGCTACTTTAATCAAATCCAACAGAGTATCACATGGCACAAAAATCCATAGAATCCACCACCAAAAACCCCAACATGTAACTCCAAAACAAAAATCCAAAAATTAAATCTCAATACCAACTCCCCTAATTTATCAAGCTGCAAATCAAATACCAAATCCAACCAAACCCCTTTCCGGAACAAAGAAACAACACCACATAGCACTAAAAGGCCACTCCACTTCCATATCTGTACCAAGAGGACAGAACCAAAAACCCAGCAAGAATGATCCCCTACAAATTTAATCCAAAGCTTCTACAATTCATCCAATAGAAGATTACCATACCAATACCAAGAATAGAGATCTAGAACATACATAAACAGATTTTAAATCAAATCTCCTCATGGCACCCAACCGTGCTCACAAAATCAGAGCTATACCAAGCTACATTTGAATACTAAACCAAGCAAAAATATCAACAATAAATCCAAGGTCGAACAAAGTCTATTCAGGGATACAAATCACAATTCAATCTAACTTGTATCATCACTGGATTATCCAAGATCAACCCAGAACTCCAAAGAATAGCTCTAATCAAAGAGGAACCCATGGCAGAAACCTAGAACAGATCTTTCCTCTATAATCTAAATCTAGCTCAAATCCAAGATCAATCAAAACTAAACCATAAAATAGGGAAGTGTAACCCACGACTAAAGAGAAAGAATACCAAGAACACGGTAAACCCATAGGAACATCAAGCCATTCAAGCAATAGATTCACCTAGTATTCAAACCAAATCAACCAGATCACAACAACAATCCAAGACACTAAATCAGAACAAAATATCATAACCATTTAAACACCATAACCTTACCTGAATCCTGCCGACCACAGCAACCCATTCAAAACCAAAAGAACAGAGTTGCAATTTAATCCAATAACAGGTTGATAGGGAAACATTTTCCCCTAAGCAAAACAATCGTCTAGACACCTCCCACTCAAGAAGAAAAGAAGAGGAAAGGTAGACACCAATCCAAGATGGGCAATGATCGAAAACCTCCCACTAATAGATCTAGATGTTTCATCAAACGCATCACCAAAAGTCCTTATCCAATCTCAGTAATGCCCAACTAACACTTACCTCAAACAATCACCGACGAGGGTATCCAATTGCAGCGACCGAGCATGACGGTGTGGATGGTAGAGCACCGGCGTCTCACGACCAGTTGGCGATGAGCTTGGGCTCCGTCAGTGAGTGTGGGATTGAGAGAAGGGAGAGTGAGAAGAAGACAGTGGAGGGGCTGACGATCGGGCTCCGACTCAGCTGGTGCGGCGTTTGCATCGTGCGCGAGGATGAGTCGGCGAGAAAGGGGCTCGAGGGGAGGAGCTAGGGCACGGTGAGGAATAAGAGAGGAAAAGAGGCTTTATAAATGGTGGCTTTTTACAGAAAAGTCCCTCAATGTTTGACTAATCTCACATCAGCCCTTAACAATTAGTGCATATTCGCAAATCCACCCTTAAAACTAAAATCTCAAAACAAATTTAATCCTCTAATTATAGTTTGGGTCTCGAAATCCATAAATCTTCTTCCGAAAAATTTTCTGGCTCGCTTCAAAAGTGTCGGATTTAACATTAAGAATGTTTAGTTTATGGTTATGTTTATGCCATGTATCATGTATGCTAAGAATGTTTAGTTTATATTTATGTTTATGTCATGTATCATGTATGCTAAGAATGTTTAATTTATGTTTATGTTCATGCCATGTATTATGCATGTTAATAATGCTTAGTTTATGTTTATGTTATGTCATGTATCATGCCATGAAAGTTTATTTATAGTTATGTTCAAGTATGAAGTTATATCTATGTTTCATGTGCTTATGATTAAGTGATGAATGGTTTTAGTGAGTAGGAAAGAGTCTTACTAAGCCTGAGTGCTTATAGTCTTATTTCCTTATACCGCAGATCACGCAAGGGGACTGTAAGGAAGCAGCAGGAGGGCAAGAATGCATGTGTGTGGTAGTGACTTGGCCACGAAAACAATATGGTTACCGGTCTTATGCTAGAACTTTATGTTTGCTACTTATGTGTTTGAATAATGACTTATGCGACTATATGACATGATGCTATATGACATGATGCTAAGTATGACATGATGCTAAGTATGATATGATGCTAAGTATGAAGTTAATATGCCAAGTTCCCATGTCATTATGTTAGGAATGGTAATATGACATGTATGTGTAAGTCTTAAAGTTATTCCCTGCGTTATGATGTCTACATGCCCTAAGTATGTTAACGTAACGCCGCTTTATGGAAAGAAAAAAAAAGCGGGCGTTACAACACCTTGGCGTCTCTAGTACAATATATCTTATTTGGCGGGCAAGTAACAAATACAGATTTGAGGGGGCAACAACCAACATAAAGGACGCTTTTCAAAAGGTCTAGATTCATGTGCACCGGTTCGTGGACCTCACCTTTACATAATCTCATGATAGAGTAAGCAAGTGGAGGTTACTATGTGTTGTTATGCTCCTGTTTTGAGCAGTTTTTTCCTTGATGTTTGCTGTGATTTTCGCCCAATATGGCATGTTTTGTGAGTGTATTGTGCCCATGTGTGGGCTGTGATTTGTGTGTAATGATGTGCCCGTGTATGGGCTGGGATTTGTATGTGATATGCTGCCCATATGTGGCTATGATGGTGCATGAGATGTCGCTCATGTGTGCGCTGTGAAGACTGAAGATGAGTAAGTGATGTGAGTGTTTGATGTATGCTCATGTGAAGGGATAGATTTGATGTATTTTGTTCTCATATGCTAAATGGAGGATCTTCCTTACTGTATTTTTTAATATATAAACCATTAAAAAAAATCGAAATTATAAATTTGATCTGATTAATTTAGAAATTTATTTGTTTTCTTAAAATCAATTATTTCGGTTAAATGGATTCACTTTCGATTTTAAAAGACCTGATTGACATCCGATTGACACGACCATCTTGATTGATGAAAAAATTAATTATTTTGATTTTCAATTAAATTAATAGATATTTTATCGATTTAATTTATTAGATTTTTATCTGAAAGTCCGTAAAAAAATCAATTTGTTAGATTTCATTTTAAACTATTCGATAAATTCGATTATTAATCCAATGTTTCCTCTATTTTTCATATCTCTATAAATTTTATGAAAATGATTAACGAGGTTTTTTTAACGTCGGACGATCGGCTCGGTCTCACAAAAATTTCTCATCGGCCATCAGGGTAAATCCGGAAATGTTCGCAGTGAGCGATCTAGAAGCCTAGCGTCCTAAGGTTCGTATCCCATTTGGAAAAAATTCTTATAAATATGTCGTAGTTAAGGATCGAATTTCATGAATATTTAAGATAATGATTATTTATTCTATCGCTGTACCATAGTCCCGGAGACATTTTATAAATCTTATGAGATGTAAGGGAGGATTACACGTCAATCATTAGTCAGGCAGGAATATCACATAAATTGACAGGTTTAAAAAGCATTACTCACCCATGAAAAATACAATAGTTATATACTTTAAAAATAATATAATATTGAGCATTTGATCTGAACTCAACTAGTTGAAATCGAATATTTTTTTATAGGCATGACGATGAACTGATAGTTTGACCATTTAGAATCTTCGATTCGACGGTTCATATTAGGTCGATATTTAACTTTAACTATCCAAAATAATTATAGTTAACAGTTAAAAATTGCCAGTTCATGGCTCAATTCTCGATTCATCATAGGTCGAGATTATTATATTAAAAAAATTAAAAATTAAAAATTTTTAAAAAAAAGGATTTGTACTTATTTAAGTTGCTATTTATGCCCTTATGGTATAGGAAAATCAAAGCTCAGGTAATTCTTTTACATTTTTACTTTTTTACATCACTCACTTTCATTTCCTCCCATTCTCGTTGTATTAGTTCCATCAGTATCAAATTTTTTGACTTCGTCTTCTAAAAGTTGTATTCCTTGGATTCTTTTCTCGGCTCTAATCTAATCATCAAGTAATACTTGGGTTTCTAATGAGTCGGGAGATATAGTCGATCGTCGTTCATCTAATATGTTATTGTCAGCACTGAACGTCTACTCCACAACAACAATTGACACTGGATAAGTTAAAATTTCTTTAGTAATCACAGAGAGAACGGGAAAGCTTTGAGTCTTCTATGACCACCACTTTAGGATATCGAAATCTTCGTTATTAACTTCAGTAAAATCAAAAGAAATCGTAAAATAATTCTCAAGTTCCTATGTGGAACTTGAGGATCGTTGTGGATGTTTCGTCCGTTCTTTTAATAAAAGTTGTACTTTTGTAAATTTAAATTAGAACTTATAGTTTGTTGTGTTTAAGAAATATTAGCTTATATTCTATATTTTATGTAATATTGATTATAAATATCATATAAATAATTTCTAATATTATATATAATATTAATTGAATCAGGAGAAAAAGAATTTTAAACAGATATGAAGTTAATATTTTTTGTAAAACTTTTAATTTAAATGTAGGATCTAAAGCAAATGTAATTAAATAAATTTTAGAAATAAAATAAAAATATTTTTCTCATTTAGTTTTTATAGCTAATATGCAAGAAGTTAAAGCTTCATTATTAATATGTTTATTTAAAACTAATACTATACTAGAAAAATTTACTAAAACTAAATAAGTAGTGAGATAATAAACATTATAAAGTTGTTCAGTTGTATCGTTAAATACTTGTAAAATTTTACAAATATGTCTACAAATATTCCATTATTGTAAAAATAAATATATATTAGTATTACTATTTTGTGCAAAAAATAAACATAATAATTTTTTATATTGAAATGAATCTTATAATAATTGATATGTTGAATTCCAACGTGTTGGCACATCATGTGGAAATTTTTTAGATCTCGTTCCATTAGTTTTACAAAACCTACCCTATTGTTTTGTTATAAATAGATGCGACCATAAATATGAAATTTCAGTTCTAATTAGTTTAATATAATTTTCTAAAATTTTTAATCCATCTTGAACACATAAATTTAAAACATAACATACACAATCAATATGAAAAATAAACCACCAATAATAGGTAGGAAATAAATTTTAATTCTTCTATAAAAGCAGTATCAGAACTAGCATTACCTAATGATATTGAAAATATTTTATGAGTTAATTCATATTTTTCTAAAATTAAACATAATAATTATGTAATGTTATGAATAGTATGTGATTTATCAAAAACTTTTTAAGCTATCAATCTTTTTTGGAGGACCCAAGAGTTATCGATCCAATGACAAGTCACACCCATATAAGAATGAGTTTGTCAATGATTACTCCAAATATCGTAATATAAAGAAATTTTATTATTTTATTTACTAAATTCATCAATTAATTTTTTTTCTTATTTTACTAATTTTTTAATTGTGCGAATAAGTATAGTCCTAAGAATACGTTTAGTACATGAATTAAGAGATTCATTACAAAATCTTTAAATGTGCATTTAGATCTAAAACTAAAAGAAAGATCTTCTACGGAAATAAATTTAGCTAATAGTTCTCTTAATTTATTATCAGAATATAAAAATAAACTGGGATCAGTACTATTACCTCTAGAAAATCTAAATAATTATATTTGAGAACGGTCGAGTCCATATTTCGTTGAGTGCTTCGTTTTTACGTGTCGTTTCAATGACTTATAGCCGCTGTCGGCTTGGAATTTATAAGAAGTATTGCACTACTTACATTTTGCACGCAATTCCCTCGACGGAAGAGTGGCCTTCTCAAAATATTTAGTGAAAATAGAAAATTTTAGAGGAGGATTTTTCTCAACCTTAGAAGTAATTGCATCGGTACTTCCTTGTATTTCGGGCATCGAAATGTGTTGGGTCTCGATCTCATCATCAGTGGATTGAATTTGAATGTTGGGGGTCCTCGTATGCTATTTCTTTTCCTCTCTAAGATTGAGATGATGAACCTCCGTGACCTCCTTCCATTTTAGTTGAAAGTTGGAGTTGAAAACACGTAAAGAATGTGAAGTTGAGAATGAGAGTAGAGAAGATGTGTGTGAAAATGATGAAATTGTTGGGGACTTGATCGGATGGGTAGAGGGGGTGAATAGCTTTTATTCGATTTTCCGTTGATTCTTTCTACAAGTGTTAGTTTTGCACAAGCGGAAACAAGATAAAACAATGAAAACAATGCTAACACAAAACTTTTACGTAGTTCGGAGACTGTTTGCTCCTACTGCACGACGTGTCCTTAAGACGAATGCCCCCTTAATTCTTCGATGGATCAGTCACCAGCAATTTTCGGCTATAACTTTCTCCTTCTCAGTGGAAAACAACCTCTCACAGTGTTCTCTTGCTCTTTACAAGTTGAGAGTTAGGGTTAGGAGGAAGAGATGAGCTTTGGAGGCTTGCGCACTTGATCAAGAAGATTTCTCACTTAAGAGCTAACTATTCTCAAGTCTCAACCTCCCCTTTAAATAGAGGAGAGAGTTGTTAAACAAAACATCTCAGCTTTGACACCAGTCGACTCCCACCAGGACCAGTCGACTAGTGCTCAGCCAACGGCGAACCAAACGATAAATTTTCGAGCAGACCAGTCCACTGCCACCCAGACCAGTCGACTGATCTTACTGTTCGAACCTCACAGAAGGTTCAGTCGACTAGTGTCCCTACCAGTCGACTGATCCTTTTACACACTCACACTCATCCTCTCCGGAGTCACCCTTTGAAACTCTCTTCCCTTGGCTCTCGTCCCTCGGATGCATCTAAGCCCTCGGCTCGTCCCGATGTCATCCTTCGCGTATGTTTTGAAGTATGCTTCCCTTGGCTCCACTCCGTTGCTCCTTATCCGATGGTCCCTCGTATGCACTATCCTTCACCGACTCAAGGACCCGAGCACCAGGATGAGATCTCCCATATGTGAGTTCCATACTTGGCCGCACCAAGCTCCTCATGTGTGTTCTACTAAGTTCTACATGACTCAAACACATACATCAAACCAATATGAAATCCTAACTTAGTCATATTGACACACACATCAAAACTCATGATCGTACCGATCAGACTTAGGCCGATTGCACCAATAATCACCCCTTTTTTGACATGTGGAAATATATTTAAGTTAGGCATAGAGCAATTTTAAAAATACAAAGCATAGTATAACATAAAACATTAAAAATGCAACCTCCCCCTTAACTTATGCCCTATCACATGATTTTCAAATTTTGCACAAACATGAAAAAATAAGTTAAGTTCTATCTTAAACTCCTCAATTCTCCCTCTTTGATACCATCAAAAAGATTGCACAAATCGATTCTAACTTATGGCATTGAAGTAAAACAAGATCTTAACTTTTGAATACACCCAGAATTTAGAAACTCAGGGTATCAGTCGACTGATATTTGTCTTAGTTGATTGACCTTATCGAAATCATTCCCTCAGAATTACCAGTCAACTGGTCCTCTGCACTAGTCGACTGACACTAAGCTGTTCCAAATTTCAACCTTTTGAGTTGAAATTCAAAAATGCACAAAATTTTTTAGAAAATTTGAAAAATCATGAAATTTTGCAAACATATTTCTTGAACTATGCTTCAATAAGGAAAAATAAGTTTCTATGAAAAGTCAAAGTATTATTGAATTTTTGATCAAAACTCAAAAACTTGAAAAATATTTAACTTTGTAACAATCTTAAGCTCTAGTTTTGAAATTATATATTTTTCAAATCTATACCACAGCAAGTAACATACAAAATTATTTTTAAAATATTTAAAATATCCAACTATGATCTATGGATACGATGTCCATTAATTTAACATTTATTTTTTCCATAGTTGATCTATTATTGCTAAAATGATACATTTCATATCCATCAAAATGCAATAAGCACATGTGAATTATGAGTATCATTCTAACATCTCATATCCATAAGTAAAACTATAAATCAAGACATTATGAGATATACTAAAGTTAATCTTTACTTAGCCCATTTGATGATGAATGTATTTAGGCTAAGTGCTCCCCCTTAAGGTCTCAAGTCAACCATTTAAAAAAAATGAATTTTATCATACATGGTTGACTCATCCTTAAATCCTCTAACCCTTAAGGATTGACTTTGGTACCCAATAAAAGTTCTTTCTAATTGGGTTGACCAAATACTCCTTAGGGATCCATTTCCTATTTAGGGTCTTAGTTTTTTATTGTCCCCTATCTAGCAAGCAATGATAGACCTTTTCAGGATTTAGTTGATCATACCCTAACCCGATTTTCTTGAAGCTTGATCTTTGGCTCCTCATGATCATGTCTAGAGTGTTGGAGCCAAATTCAAATTTCCTAAGAGATTTAGTACAGTAATCTACCTTTTTCCTTAAGCTCCTATTTTCCTCTTCTAAGCAAGAACCATTTGAAGTTGTTCTAGAGAAAGCATACATATCATCCTTAAGAGAAATGAATTGTAATTTTTTCTTTAAGCATGTAAATTTTATTTTTCAAACATTTAATTTTCTTTCTAGCCTTAAATAAGTCATCATTAGTGCTAAAAATAATTTTAATTAAAGTGGTAGTGGGTAGATTATATACCTCACTTACCAAGACGTCCGAATCCGAAGATTGACCTTCCCCTTCACTTAAGCTCCCTTCTTCATCTTCACTTTAGCTCTTTTCACCTTCAGATGATGTGGAGGTCACGTCTTCAATTCCGATTAGGGAAAAATGGGACACATGATGTTCTTCTTCTGATGATGATGAATGATCATCCTATGTCGCCTTTAAATTTTGAACCTTCTTGCCTTTTCCTTTTATTTTCTTCTTTTCTTCCTTCTTTTTCTCTTCCTTCTTCTTCAAAAGAGGACAATTATCCCTTATGTGTCCTTCCTCATGGCAATTGTAGCATATGATCTTTCTTGTCCTACTTTTACTTATTGAACTTTTTCTACCATGAGATTTATTAGAAGAAAAACTTTTAAATGCTTTCCTCATCTTTCTTACCATATACGCCTCTTGATCACTATCCATTGAGGCGCTTGATTATTCCGAATCAGAGGATGATGTGTATGAAGCCTTCTTCTTGCCCTTCTTTTTCTTCCACTCTTTTTTTACAATAAGAGCTATACTCTTTTCTTTTGAAGACACGTTAGCTTGTTCATGTAATTCAAATTCATAAAATAATTCATCAATCTTAACTAAAGAAAGATCGCTAGAGACTGTATAAGTATCAACCATTGAAACTCGTAAGGTGATTCTTGTAAGTACCCCAGGTTGGTTTTGATGTGGTCCGGCATGTCAAGTTAGGTCCTGTTGTGTTTTAATCCCTGTGTCTAAGTGTGTAGAAGCTTAGGAGTGTAAGAAGCCGAGAAGAAGACGCAATGATCGAGAAGGATGGAACAGGAAGGGAGCCGACGGGCTCGGTGCATCCGAGGAACGTGGAGTTTTGTGAAAGAGTATGACGGTGGAGCGAGAAGGATGCATGTGGCGTCCGAGGGATGAGAAGCCGAGGGGAAGCACCCTCAGGAGAAGGTCGGATGAGGGTTCGGGTGAGCCCAACTCTAGAAGGTCCGAAATCACTCAAGAAGTGCCACGGGAAGTTGATCAGCATTGGGCTGAACCAAACCCACTCGGGCGCCCAACAACACTCGGGCGCCTGTGAATGAGGGCGCCCCTATGCACTCGAGTGCCCCTATTTCTGGGCGCCCTTGTGCATACAGGCGCCCGAGAAGGAATTTTATCCACGGAGAGTTGTTTATGAACGTCGCGCAGCTGATAAACTTCGAGGCCACGTGTCAGGTGTCCTCATGCACTCGAGCGCCCCTGTTGTGCCACATCAGCATTCGGATAAAATTTTTCGGGGCTATAAATAGGCCCCTAGAGCTCAGTTCCAAATCATTCATTTCATTGTACTCGAATTTCTTTCTAGTTTTCCACTATTCTCTGAGTTCTAATTTTGTAAGAGGCTTCTTCGCCCTCAAGGAGTTTCATCTGGAGTTTGCGCTATACTTGCCTTGGATTAGCAACTAACTTGGTTGCAACCAAGTAAACATCTGTGTGTCTCTTTTATTTCTATTATAATTTCTTATATGTTATGCTTTGTTTTTTAAATTAACTGGCATCTTTGTTGAACCAGAATAAAAAATAGTGTTTTATTTTTCAGGGGAAATTCACCCCCCCCCTCTTGTCGATCGCACGATGGCCTTCAATTAGTATCAGAGCCAAGTTCACTCAAGAAGGACAAACCACCTTCTGAAGAAACTTACAAAATGATCGGACCGGTCATCTACCCACCAAAGTTTGAGGGGGAGTTCGCGAATTGGAAGCGAAAAATGTAGGTATTTTTCAAAACAGATTTTGAATTACTGTTAATCATGAAAAAATGATTTTGTAGCTCCCAAGGGCGCCGACGATAAACCTAATTAAGATGAAAGCTTATGGACAAAGAAGCAGCAGACAAACTTTATGGCACCTGGGAAAGCAAAGTTCCATTTGTTGACTGTACTACCTGCACAAGAAGTCAACCAAATCGGGAACTACCGATCTACAAAGGAACTTTGGGACAAGTTCCTAGAACTTCACGAATGTACCTTCGAAGCCAAACTAGCAAAAAGAGACTTATTTTGGAATCAACTCAGCAACCTCCGACTAGAAGAAGGAGAGTCAGTAGCTCAACTACATGCAAAACTTAAAGAACTAATCATGGAACTTAATAACCTCGGAGAGTCGATAAGTAATCGGGACGCTCAAAGGAACGCATTAAATGCCTTCCCGAGGACACCAAACTGGACTTCTATAGTAGACGCCTACTACATCTCTAAGGATCTTGAGGTAAGTACCTTAAAGCAACTTTTTTGACTTTAGAACTTCACGAATCTTGATGTGTAGGAAAGAGTAAAATAGACAATATCGCCGTAAGTACGAGGAAGATCCAACATGAAGAGGAATCTTCAGAAGATGAAGAAAACACGACGTACATGGTAAGGAAGTTGTCTAAATATTTTAAAATCAAAAATTTTAATAAAATAAAGGGTAAGAAGCAAAGGAAGATCCACTGCTATAACTGCAACGAAGAGTGACACGTGAAGGAAAGGTGCCCCAAATCGAAAAATAAAGAAAAAGGGACAATGAAGTCAAAAATTCACAACCTAAAGGCAACATGGGACGAGTCCTTATCAGAAGATTCAAATCTCGAGAAACACGCCGAACTTGCACTGATTACTTCACACCAAGAAGATGAAAGCATCGATGAAGGGGGAGTCACGTCAAAAGATAGCAATGATGAAGGGGGAGTTTTGGACTTCAAAAGAGATATGGTAAGTGAGGTATATTTTCTACCTTCAGATCAACTCTCCTCAGGTATAAAGCCTATGTTGAAGTCTATCTGTAAATTAAAAATAAAAATATAAACTTGAAAAAACAACTAGCATCTGCATGCCCAGTAGAAATGTTTGATAAGTTGAAAGTTGAAAAATAAAAATTTGAAGGTTCAAATTGAAAAATTAAAAAACAACCATGCATGCTCAAATTATTTTCAAAATTTAAAAATTAAATCTTTTGAAAAACTTAATTGGTATCTTAAATTTCATAAGAATCAAATTATAAGAGTTTCTAGGATATACATTCTATCTAAATTTTTGATTAATCCTATAGGAAAGAATTTATATTGAATCTCAAAATCTATATTGAATTGTTAGATATTATTTATTATTTATTTGCCATTAAATGCTTTAGTTGTAATTTTATTAAATTTTTTTGATAATTTCAGCAAAAAAATTATTCTAATATTTTTTGATAATTGAGTCTGTTGTGTACTATCTACAAATTTTTTTTCAGAATTTTTAATAGATTAATGGATTTATTATAATTTTTCATTCAAAATTGAGTTTTTAAATTTTAAAAATACTTAAAAAATTGATTTCATCAAATTCTATTTTTCAGCATCTATATATCATCTTCGAAGCTTTGAAAAAAAAATTCAAATTTATTTAATATCGAAATCAAATTTTAAAATTATTTTTCATAGTTATCAACATTGAATTCAAAATTGATTTTCCAAAAGTTTGAAAATTATTTTCACTCCAAATTTTTTTTAGAGATAAGTCTATTAAAATTTTAAGTTGAATAAAAATTTGATTAATTTTTGAATAAAAATAAAATTTTGAAAATTGTTTTTCTAAATTTAGACTTTATATTTTAAAAATTAATTTTCAACTAAAATTTGAAAAATTAGATTTTCTGAAAACCAATTATTCTATTCAAAATCTTCTCAATTTTTTTTTTTTGAGAATTTTGGATGTTGGATTATTTTTTTTATAAATTCTTGTAAGTGTTAGTGTTTTTCTTAACATGTTTTAAGTTTTTGATGTGATCAAAGGGGGAGAAATAGGATTAAGTTAAGGGGGTAGGCTTAATTGCAAATTTTTTGGTGCTTACATTGTCATATATTCATTCCTATTTTTTTATGCTTGTTTACCCTAACTTAACACGGGTTGATGCACATCAAAAAGGGGGAGATTGTAAGTACCCCAGGTTAGTTTTAATGTGATCAACCGGGTCAAGTTAGGTTTTGTTGTGTTTTAATCACTATGTCTAAGTGTGCAGGAGCTTAGGAGCGCAGGAAGTCGAGCGAAAGACGCAGTGGTCGAGATTGATGGCACGGGGCTCGGTGCATCTGAGGGAAGCGGAGTTCTGCGGAAGAGTAGGCCGGTGGAGCGAGAAGGACACACGTGGCATCCGAGGGACGAGAATCCGAGGGGAAGCACGCTCGATGAGAAGACCGGAGGAGGATTCGAGTGAGCCCAACTCCGGAAGATCCGAAATCACCCAAGAAGTGCCGCGGGAAGTTGGTTGGCATTGGGTGACCCAAACCCACTCGGGCGCCTATGAATGAGGGGTCCCTATGCACTCGGGCACCCCTGTGCATACATGCACCCGAGAAGGAATTTTATCCACACAGAGCTGTTTACGAACGTTGCGTAGCTGATAAACTTTGAGGTTACGTGTCAGGCGCCCTCAAGCACTTGGGAGCCCCTGTTGTGCCACATCAGTAATCGGATAAAATTTTCAAGACTATAAATAGACTCTTAGAGCTCAATTCCAAATCATTCATTGCATTGTACTCGAATTTCTATCTGGTTCTCCACTATTCTCTGAGTTCTAATTTTGTAAGAGGCTTCTCCGCCCTCAAGGAGTTTCATCTGAAGTTTGCGCTATACTTGTCTTGAATTAGCAACCATCCTGCTTGTAACCAAATAAATATCTGTGTGCCTCTTTTATGTAGGATCGTTTGTGTCCGCTAGAGGGGGTGAATAGCGATTTTCGAACCCCTTTCTTCCTACACGGTTAGTTGCACAGCGGAATATACAATAAAAACAATAAACAAATACTAACCAATGCTAACACGGAAGATGTACTTGGTATCCACCCCGGCCGGGTGACTAATCCAAGAATCCGTCGGTGGATCACTCCCCGGATAACCTCCGGCTAGCCCTCGTCGCTCCTTGTGGGTGGAGAAACCTCGCCACAACACCAAGCAGACCTCTGAGCACGAAGACTACTATCTTGCCTTTAACCAAGACAAGATTCGTCAAGTAACTCAGCCACCACGAAGTCCTCTTTAAATAGGACTTGGGGCTGATTTCTCACTACCAGTTGACTGCCCCCAGGGCAGTCGACTGGTGCCAGTAAATCCGACCATTACAACCCCCAACGTTCGAATTTTAGCCAACTCACCAGCCGCTACCAGTCGACTGCTCCCAGGGCAGTCGACTGGTCCCAAGGCTAAGACCTTTCTGTGAGTTCCATCAGTCGACTGCCACCAGGCCAGTCGACTGGTCTACTCACCCACCTAAGGTTACCCTTCCTGAGCACATTTCACTCCGCACTCAAACCCTAGGATTTCCCGAGTACAATCACACTGTACTCGTACCCTCACGACTCGACTGACTCCTCATCCGCAGCCTCGATTGTTGCCTTCGCGCCCTCTTTATCTTCGGCTCCCGTCCCTCGGATGCACGCAAGCCTCCAGCTTGTCTCCATGTCATCCTTCACGCATGCCTCGAAGTCCGCGCCCATCAGCTCATCGTCCCTGCTCACCAAGGTCCCTCGGATGCGCACGCAAGCCTCCAACTTACCTCCATGCCATCCTTCACCGTACCGAGACCGTCCCGTCATGTCCATATGTGTAACATGTACAACCTGCACACTCAACATACACATATAAGCACACAAGGGTAAACCTATCTTAAACCCTTTGCCCAAACATCAAAACCTATGGTCACTCCGGACCATTTTCGGGCCGATTGCTCCAACATTTTATTTCTGTTATAGTTTCTTATATGTTATGCTTTGTTTTTTTTATATTAACTCATCTTTGTTGAGTCAGAACAAAAGATAGTATTTTATTTTTCAGAGGCAATTCACCCCCCCCCCTCTTGCCGACCGCATGATCACCTTCAGTTCTAGGGAAGGATTAAAGTGCATACCTTACAAGATTTCTTTTTTTAATTTTCTCACCTATTACATGAAGCTCATTGACAATTTCTTTGAATCTACCGTGCAACTGACTCACGGTCTCATTTGTCTTCATCGTGAAGGATTGAAGTTGAGCCACTAAGAGGTCCTTCTTAGCTCTTCTTGATTTGTTTGATCATTCATTTAACTTAATGAGTTTTTTCCAAAGCTCTTTAGCGGAGTTGAATGACCCAACTTTGTTCAATTACTCCTTGGGGAGGCCACATTGTAAAGTTGTTGTGGCCTTTACATTTGCTTGAGCTTTCTTTATTATTTATTGTGTTCAATTTTTTGTTGGAAGAAGTGCTCTCTCATCCTTCGACGTCTCAAAATCATCTACAATACTAAATCAATTTTCAATATCATTCATTAGATAATACTCCATTTTACCTTTCTAATAAGCAAAGTCGTTATCGTCGAAGAATGGTAGTTGTGCGGTGCTATATCCCTCTTGACATGTCATCTTAATATTTCAGTTGACGGTGAGTTCTCCCGAAACAAACCTCGCTCTGATACCACTTGTTGGGGACATGATCGGATGGCTAAAGGGGTTGAATAGTTTTTCTTCGAGTTTCCATTGATTCTTTCTACAAGTGTTAGTTTTGCACAAGCGGAAACAAGTTAAAACAATGAAAAGAATACTAATACAAAACATTTACGTCCGGTTCAACAGACCCTAAAACTGGAACCGGCCCGGCA
Source organism: Boesenbergia rotunda (assembly GCA_024364735.1). Taxonomy (NCBI): domain Eukaryota; kingdom Viridiplantae; phylum Streptophyta; class Magnoliopsida; order Zingiberales; family Zingiberaceae; genus Boesenbergia; species Boesenbergia rotunda. Next base: position 434,674 of record JAGFNQ010001376.1, read on the forward strand.
GGATCTGCTAACCGGGTCAATCGGCAACTAGCCCGTTGACCCAATTACAGGTCAAGGTCGGGTCCACGCTGGACCCGACCCGTGGGTGGATCCAATTTTTTAGACGATCGAACCAATTGAATTTTGATATTAAAATAAAAAATTGAATCAATATAAACGCAATTAATATGGTTGATAACTAAATTAATTATTTTAAAAAAAATAAAAAAATTAATAAAATTTAATTGGTTTACTAATTTTTTTAAAAAATATATATTTTTATTATTTAATATAAATTGATTTTTATCGATTTAAATGGAACCGATTTAATGGAAATAATCTATATTTTTTTAATAAAAAAGAAAACTTTCCAATAAATCGAATCAAAATTTAGAATGAGTTTAATTTAGTCTGTTATTTTCGTTTAATTCAGCTGTAAATTATCTTTAAATTTCGATTTACATATTAAACTTTATCATATTAAAAAAAATTCATTTCCACTCCTTGTATACAAAGTTTTATTTGTTTCAACTCCCTAATACATATCGATTTACTTAATTGTCCTCATTATTTTTAGGTACAAAATGTCCAAAATGAGGTATCATTCCTCTTAAATTTAGTATTATTTAATTAGAATCTAATATATTTTTTATTAAATTGAGTATGATTTTTTTCAAGCCCGGTTGATAGAGAATCGATTCTTTTTCAAATCCAGTTGATCGTGAATCGATCGGAGCTACTCAGAATTGATTGGAGCTAAGACAATCGATTGAGAACCTCCGATTGAGTAGAAATTGATTGATAATCGAACGATTATATTTATCATGAGAGAACATCATCTTTATTTTTGATAAATACTAAAAGTTCAAAAGTAAGTATATTTTTTCCTAAATTCATCACATTTAAATTTAAATTTAGTATATTTTCTATCAAATTTAGTATAACTTTTTCCCGTTTGATCAATTGATTAGGAGTTTATATCAATCAAATAGTTTAGGATGAATCAATTGGGTCGTACTCAATTTGATAGAAAATATACTTGATTCTAGTTAAATAATGCTGAATTCAGGAGGAATTATACCTTATTTTGGACTGTTTGTATCAAACAAATCGAGGGTAATTAGGTAAATTGATAATTGAAGTAAATAAAACTTTGTATGTAAGGAGTCAAAATAAATTTTTCTAACTGAGGAGGAAGTTGAGTTTGTTATTAGAGAGTTTACGATAATTTTTCCTTAATTCAGCCTGTTATTTCCATATTAATTGAAGTTTTGCTGTGGCGCATTTGATAGATATTTTATTCAGTCGAATATTTAACTTTTATAAATGCTTAAACTATACATTATACTTTTTAAATTTATCAAATCATGTACCTCTTATTGAAAATAATACTCTTCATTCCATGGTTTACCTAGGCACTGAAGTATTTTTAAAATTTTATAATATAAATTTTATTTTATAAAATTTTAAATGTACTATTTGTCTCTTTTAAACAACTATTTTATAAAAAAATGAAAAAAATTAAATAAAGTGTGTAGCTAAGATTGAAATATAAATGATTATTGAGTTTTGATAAATAATTGATGATAACTATATATGATGACGTTCCAAATATTTGTAAATTGTCAAAGTCAGGACAATACATATATCATAATTGAGTTATCATTTCCAAGAGAAAATTAGTTGATGAGATTGGAAAGTTGTCAATGATTCAGTTTAGATCAAGGTGAGTTATTGAATTTGGCAAAGGAAGAGAAGTATTATGCAAAATAGGAGTTATGTGAGAGGTTTTAGATAACATTTTTAAACAAAATCTTAGTTTAAATTGTTAGTATATAATAAAAAATTATTTATATAAGGATAGAATTTATCAAGGGTAAAATTAATCTTTTAAATTTGTCTATATATATCTCTTTTTCATATATAAACCTTAAGTTTTATGAATATAATTATCTAGCCGACGTTTATTTTCTTTTTTCTCTTGTCTCCCTCTCCTTCTTTTTGCATCGATTTTAGATTATATTTGTATTATTTTTATGGTATCAGAGCACGATCCTCCTGAATTGAAAATTTTGAATTTGGAAGAATTGCAATATCATCGTTGAGATTTATGATTTTTAAATGTCTGAAGGTCGATTATTATGAGGTTTCTTCGGCGTTTTCTATATCATAGTTGGTTTAAAACTGTATTGGTAGAAGAATTATATTTTCTTAAGTTTTAACCGTTAAATCGCCCTGAAACTTTGAGAGAATGTTTCTCGCACCCAGGGTTACATTTTGAACGGTGAAGATCGAATTTTGAGTTCTTTAAATCCATCTGACGACTGAAAAATATAACTATTGATTCTGTCTTCTCCTTAGAAATTTGATAGTCAATCAAAACAATGATTCTTTAAATTTGGAGCATCCAACTTGGCAGCGGTAGTTCCTCCTACAGATTCTAGAGGGACTCTCATCCAATGCCACAATTGCAGCTCTTGTCGAACAGTTTCAAAAGTTTCTTGCATCTCATCCACATGTTATGTCTGCCTTTTCTCACAAATGTTTGCCCTATAATGGTACCTCAGGTATACCTTCTACTATCTGGATCCTTGATTCTGGAGTTTCACATCATATGTCGTCTAATGTCAATTCTTTTGTATTTATAAATTCTTCTCCTTCTGTGTCGGTCATTACCACAGATGGCTCTCGCATGTCATTAGATGGCGTTGACTCTATTTCTACATCTAATTTATCTATGTCTAATGTCTGTCACATTCCTAATCTTACTTTGAATCTTGTCTTGGTTGGTCAATTATGTGATTATGATTTCTCAGTTTCTTTTACTTCATCTTCTTGTTATGTGTAGGATCCGCGATCTCAGAAGCAGATTGGGATAGGTCGTAGACAGGGGGACTATATGTACTAGAACAGCTAAAAGTTCTAGATGTTACAGCATCCAGTGTTGATCTGTCTTCCTTTTGGTTAAACTCTGCCTCTTCTAATTTTTATTTGTGGCATTCTCGTTTTGGGCATATTTCTTCTTCTCGTTTGAAATACTTAGCTTCTAAAGAAAATTTAGGAAAAATTGTAAACTTATGATATTTCAGATTGTTGTAGTTGCAAATTAGTAAAATTTTCTGCCTTACCTTTTTATAAAAGTATCTTTGTTTCTCATGTACCGTTTGAATTAGTTCATTATGATGTGTGGGGTCCATCTTCGATTCGTACACCTGGTGGATCCCATTACTACGTTTTCTTTATTGATGATTATACTCGCTACACTTGGGTCTATCTTATGAAACATCATTCTGATTTTCTTGGTATCTATCATATGTTTCGTGTCATGATAAAAACTGAACATAATACTGTTATTAAATGTTTTCAATCTGATTTGGGTGGTGAATATACATCTAATCTTTTTTCTGAACTACTTGCCTCAGATGGTATACTTCATCAAAGTTCTTGTACTGATACTCCTGAACAAAATGGTGTCGCTGAAAGAAAATATAGACATATTGTTGAAACTGCATGTTCTATCTTGTTGTCTGCATATATTCCTAGCAAGTTTTAGGGGGAAGTTATTCTTACTGTAGTTCATTCTATCAATAAAATTCCATCTTCTATTACATCTGGTTTATCTCCTTTTGAAAAACTATATGGTTATATTTCTAATTATTCTGTCATAAGAGTTTTTGGATCCACATATTTTGTCCTCCGTCCTCATGTTGAACGTAGTAAGCTTAGTTCTCGATATGCTCTTTGTAGTTTCCTTGGCTATGGCGAGGGTAAAAAAGATATCGATGCTATGATCCAGTTAGTCAAAAACTCTATATCTCACATCATATTATTTTTCTTGAGCACATTCCATTCTATTCCATTCCCTTTAATATTCCTAATCTTAGAAAATTTGATCTCACTCGTATTGATCCTTTTTGCACAGATTCCGATGATATGACATCTCATGTTTCTCCACAAGTAGACCACTCTAGCAACTCTTCTTCTAATGATGTTATTTACAGGATTAACACTCATACACATTCTAGTCATCATCCCCCTGCTCCTACTGCTTCCCATAATGCTCCTGTGATAGTGGATCCTCCTCCTCGTTACCCTCAACGATCTCGTAAGTCTACTCAATTGCCTGATTTTGTGTATTCTACTTATTCTAGTTCTTTTTCTTCCTTTTTGACTTCTATTCACCAATTGTCTGAGCCCTCCTTTTATAGAGAGACCTCTCTTGACCCTCTTTGGCAGCAAGCTATGGCGGAAGAACTTTCTGCTTTGTATCAAATAGGTACTTGGGATCTTATTCCTCTTCCTTTGGGGAAGCATGCGATTGGTTCTCGATGGGTGTATAAGATCAAAACTAAATCTGATGGGTCAATTGAGCGATATAAAGCTCGTTTGGTTGCTAAAGGATTTTCCCAACAATATGGCATGGATTATGAGGAAACCTTTGCTCCAATTTCCAAACTTGTTACTATCCGTACTCTCATTGCAATTGCATTTATTCATCAGTGGTCTATTTTTCAGATGGATGTTAAAAATGCTTTTTTTAAATAGAGAACTTCAAGAAGAAGTTTATATAATGCCTCTACCAGGTGTCACTTACATTCCTGGTGAAGTTTGTAGACTAAAAAAGCTCTTTATGGCCTTAAACAAGCTCCTCAAGCTTGGTTTGACAAGTTCTCTATTGTTATTGGATATCTTGGCTTTCTTCCTAGTTAGCATGACTCTGCTCTTTTTGTTCATTGTACTTCGTCAGGTCGCACGTTACTCTCTCTTTATACTGAGGACATGATTATTACAGGGGGTGATATAAGCGGAATAGAAGAATTGAAACTACATTTGACTCATGAGTTTGAAATGAAAGATTTGGGTCTTTTGTGTTATTTTTTGAGACTTGAAGTAGCTTATTCTCCTCGTGATTATTTTCTCTCATTATCCAAATATATTGGTGACATTCTAGAGAAAGCTCATCTATCTGACACTTGCATTGTGGATACTCCGCTTAAGATTAATGCTCGGTACTCTTCGACTGATGGTGTTCCCTTGCCAGATCCTTCTTTATATCGTACTTTAGTTGGTAGTCTAGTGTATCTATCCATCACTAGACCTGACATTGCTTATGTTGTACAGCCAGTTTGTTGCTTCTTCCACTTCAGAACATTGGGGAGTTGTGCTCCGCATCCTTTGTTATCTTCGAGGTACCTAGTTTCATAGTCTTCTTTATCCTTCCACTTCTACATTAGAGTTGTGTGCATATTCAGAGGCAGATTGGAGTGGTGATTCTACAGATCGTAAGTCAACCACAGGATTTTGTATTTTCTTGGGAGATTCTCTTATCTCTTGGATAAGTAAGTACAAAGTAAAATATTGTCTCTCGTTCTTCTACCGAAGCAGAATATCGTGTTATGACCTCTACTACTACTGAAATTATTTGGTTACATTGGTTACTTACTGATATGAGTGTTTTTCTCTCTAACCATACTCCTATGCATTGTAACAACTTTAGTGTTATTTAAATTGCTCACAATTCTATTTTTCATAAATATACTAAGCATATCGAGATTGATTGTCATCTCACTCAACGTCACTATCAGAATGACACCATCACTTTGTCATTTATCTCATCTTCTATGCAAATTGCAGATTTGCTCACCAAGGCATATTCCACTGCACGTTTTCAGTTTCTAGTTAACAAACTCTCGATGTTTTCTGTTAAAGCATCGTGAGTTTGAGAGGGGATGATAGTATATAATAGAAAATTATTTATATAAGGATAGAATTTGTCTAGGGTAGAATTAGTCTTTTAAATTTGTCTATATATATCTCTTTTTCATATGTAAATCCTAAATTTTATGAATATAATCTAGTCCTCATTTATTTTCTTTTTTCTCTTGTCTCTCTTCTTCTCTTTATATCGGTTTTAGATTATATTTGTATTATTTTTATAAATATAATTGAATGAATACAATCCCTATGTACTTTAAAAATAAAATAAATATTACACTAAACATTATTCATTTCAGATGACATCTCATTTCTGCATTTTTATTCAGCAAAGTTATAACAAAAGAGCAGAACAATTAAGAGCTACAGGGAATCCATCTGTGGTCCATTCCCTACGAAATAAAAAAAAACATTATTTTTCGATTATAATAAATAATTCATTAGATGACTAACTCATAGAGTAGCTTAATTAAGCATAAATAACTGTGTTACTGATAACAAAAGAGCAGTAGGAGAAGAATAATTAAGAGCTACAGGGATCCATCTGCGGTCCATTCCCTACGAATTAAAAAAAAACATTATTTTTTCTATTATAATAAATAATTCATTAGATGACTAACTCATAGTGTAGCTTAATAAAGCATAAATAACTGTGTTACTGACAGGTCCAGTGCTTCTCCATGTGGCTGGCTCTATACTCTCCTTCACCAGGTGGGCAAAGTCGATGTTAGAAAGCTGGAAGCGGACAGGCCTGTGGATCCCGTTTACAATAATGTCCTACAACAAACAACAGATGAAAGAATCATCCAAAGGCAGACACGAAATGCGATAAAGTTTGTTGCAACAGGACTCTCAGATCGCACACTTTTTCCACTTTATTCTGATTCTGCAGCCATCATGTGCCCTTGCTCTCTTGTGTCCATTTCTCTGTTCAGAAACAATGCATTGTAGAACCAATGAGTTCAGTCAGGGTTTTAAGAACAGTGTTTGCACTTAACAAAAGCATCAGAATGCCACTTATCCACTGAGGTCTTTCTTATTCTAGGCAATAGTGGAGGTGCTATAGTTAACAAATGGTTCCTGGTTTCAGTTTCATGGTCAATCCACTCAAAAGACTCTAATTTGATTTAGTTAAAAGGAAGCCATTGGTAAGAGAGAAAGCTTCCCTAATATCTGCTTGTTCAGAGTTAAATGCAGTCAAAAAGAAGTTAACAAAGCATTCTAAAGTAAAGATATTAAAGATATCAGTTCAGTAGGCAATGTGGGTTTTGTGTGGAAGGGGGTGGTTAGGCGAATCGGAGTTTTTCGATAATTTGATGGAAAATTAACTCGAATCAATTGCTTCAAGAAGAGCATGTTGATGTTTGAAGATTATGAAGAACACTCCATAAATAAAAAAGATCAGAGCACATGTGCATTCATAGGTTTCGCTGTCGAGTTGGCTTAATGTCTTCTGAGATGTCCACATCCTTAGTGATCTTTTCCTAATGTAACTTAAGTCATCCGGCTCTTTCCGAGAACTCCAATTCACCCATCTGAATTTACTTATAGCGAAAAATTTTCGTAAGAACCTAATAATCTTAGGTTAGGACTACAATTTTTTTTTTTTTTGTTCATTTACATCCTCAACACTACGTAGGAGCCGCCATGAAATGATGACATACAAACTGTTCCATGTTCTAATTTGACGGCGGTGTGCAGAGATCTCTCCACCTCCATCACTGCAAACTCCACACCAAGATGCGAGATTGAAGGGGGAAAGCCTCCACGTTTACGTAGAATTCTCCACTGTTAAGTTGATAGCGAGGTGCCGCCCACCAACTGCCTGCTATTATACAATTCTCACTAGTTGCACTGCAAGAGTTCTTCTTGGTGCCATAATTTAAAGCTGCCATTTTGGATCCCTCGTGCTTCTTCTCGCATCCTTCGCCTTCGATCGATGCCATTTTGATGAGAAGCAGCCTCCTTTTGGATCGGAGTCGATGTGAAATCGGGGAGTGAGCGAGTGAGAAGGGGATGGAAGCGAGGATGAGAAGGTACGCGCCGCCGCAAGGTAGTCCGGAGAGAACCAAGGTTTGGACTGAGCCGCCGGCGAAGCACCAAGCGCAGCAGCAAGGGAGGAAGGTTGCGGTGGTGTATTACCTTTGCAGGAATCGCCACCTCGAGCACCCGCACTTCATCGAGGTCCCTCTCTCTTCCGCCGACGGGCTCTTCCTGAGAGGTAAAAAATCAAACTTCCATTTGGAGGGCTCGATTTTGGGGGTTTTTTTATTTGTAGCGGCGTTTTCCGTTTGGGCAGATGTGATCGATAGGCTCAATGTGCTGCGAGGGAAGAGGATGGCCGCCATGTATTCGTGGTCTTGCAAAAGGTAAGGATTCGTGGATTGTTTAGGATCGGAAGAACCCTACCGTAGGTTTGAGTGGCGATCTGCTGCAGGAGCTACAAGAATGGATTTGTGTGGCATGACCTTTCTGAAGATGATCTGATCCTGCCGGTGCAGGGCAACGAGTATGTGCTCAAGGGGTCGGAGATCTTGGATCAAACACCTCCAGGTAATCCATGGATTCTTACTCTCTGTCTCTCTTTCTCTCTAGGGATTGCTGGATGAATGGCGAAATTTATGATTGGATTGAATGATTTTATGCTCGATTCTAGATCGGAGAGATCACGATTCAAGCAATGCAAAGATCCAGAATATAAAGAGCAACAGCTCTATGGAAGAACAACCTCTTAGCTACAAAAGCCAAGAAGCTTCCTTTTCGCCTTCCTCAGCCGTGGTCCTGATCAAGGAGGCAAAGCTTCCTCCTCCCTCTCCCCGAGAAGGCGACCTCTCCCCCTTCACTCACAGCCACAGATCAGACTCCTCCGGCAATGTTTCGCCGGAACCCTGCAGGATAACTTCCCTACGGAGTGAAATCAGCTCCCCTAAGCCGGCAGAGCACAGTGTCCGCAAGCTCTTTGGGGCTGCCCAAGATGCTTCGACTCAAACCGAATTCACAGGGAGGAGAAGGAATGGATTGAGTACCAGGACGACTGGTGTCTCAACTGATGATAGTCCTTTAGAAATTTGCTACAATGCAAAGGAGGAATCCGAGATTGCTAAATCCGAGAGTTCTCCATCAAGTACTTTATCTTCATCAGGAAAGACGAACACACTCGAATCCTTGATACGAGATGAAGTAAGCTTAAGGAACAACCGGAATGTGGAGGGAAAAGAAGTTTCCCTCCCAACTGTATCAAAATTTAAAGCAACAAACATGCTGATCCATCTGATTACCTGTGGGTCGATCTCTGTGAAAGACAACTATGGCATTGGCTTTGCGCCGGACTATAAACCAAGACTCGCCGATACAAAGCTCACCCCTCCAATGCTTGCTACTTCCATGGTTCTTGGAGAGATCAGTTTCTTGCCGGAGGGCCAAAGAACAATAGTCCCGAGGCTGAACAAGAAGCAACATTTCAGTGGGAGCATGGTCGAAACAAACAAATTCAAAGAGGGGCGACAAGAAGGAATTCTTAAGCTAAAGCGATCATCTTCCTTCAATGAGGATAGGTACATTGCTGATTTACTAAACTGATCATAAACATGAAGTACGGACTTTGGGTCAAAATCTCGAGAACATTATTGCTCGATGGGATTGTTTTAGATTTATGTAGACTAACAATTCCCTAACGTATAGGAGCTACAACATGCCTTGTTCAAGAAGGGAGAGCGAAAACAGAGGAGAACCATCTCAACTGAAGTGTCCCCCTAAGACTACCAAAAACACATCCAACAGGAATTTCATGTCGGGTGAGAATGCGGCAAAGACATCCCCCATTTCAGATGCAAGGAAGTCCTCTGCAGGGCTGGACATTTCCAGGCCTTCCCCTCCCCATTCTTCAACCGATAAAACTAAAAGATCAACAGAGTTCGACCTAGTTAAGGGCTCATCCACTGAGTTAGAATCTTGCAGAGAAGTCAAAGAGAAGGTGATCAAGATTGAAGAAAGTTGAGTCATATTGATTGTTTTCCCTGTCACTTGTCACTGAACCTTTTTTTGGTTTTGAATTTCTTTCTTTCAACTTTGATTTGGTTTATTCTTGCAGGCTTACTTCCGGAGCTAGGGTTATAATACTATCAAGATCCCAATGCCATGAGAATGAAGATCTTTGACATCAGAAATCCAACAAAGATTTAATCATCTCAGTTAGCAATTGTGGAGCATTTAAGTTCTTGTAAGTACCATCGGTTCAACACAATATCCCTCTACTTATTTGAGTTATTTCAGTAGTTTCGAGCTGCCTTCTTGTACCAACCAGCAAGTAATGCCATTGTTCCATCGATATATTCATCTAGATTTCCTTGAAGATTAGATGACTTTTCTCTACATTTCAGTGACTTGATAATTCTGTTCGTCTATTTCGATACACTTGGTAGAACAAAAAAGCAACTGATCATACTATTCAAGTAGGTGATTTACCACAGAATACTTGGCTTATGATAGCGACTTTCTTCACCAAACACCTTGCTCCTAGTACTTGCTGAGATACCGTTATCGGTATATGATATGGTCAGAACTGATCTCCTACGGACCGCTTCCTGCGAATCGCGTGCGGACCGCCTACGTGGCACCTGCCTGATCGGTCAGGTTGACGATCAGGCAGGTGCCACGCAGGCGGTCCGCACGCGGTTCGCAGGAAGCGGTCCGTAGGAGATCAGTTCTGATGATATGGTGCCTTGCTCCTAGTCTTACATTGCCGAGATACCATTATCGGAATATCATTCGGTGTTTTTCCAACTATATTTGTGGCGGTTTAGGAAAGAAAAGGAACTCAAATCTTTCCAATTTTGTTTTCAACATATTCATATTTATGAGCTTCTTGACTTGAATAAAGCTCATAAAATCTACTGATTCAATACCAATCTCAGTTGCCGAAGTAGCAGCGGAGATATTGATGCTACAGAAGGAGACTTTAAGATGCTGAAGATAGATAATTGGTCTTTGAGTTTTTTTAATGTGTTTTTATGTTTGCTATTTACTGTAATTTTGAACTTATTTTTGCTATTCCATTTTTATTTGTTCAAGCAAATAATCGTACATGAAATTGTAGTATTGATATATAATTATTTCATTGGTTAATTGTTAGAATAGTGCATTCTCCGTCTAAATTTTGACTAAATTTTAGGGTTTTCTTTCATAATTTTTTCTCTTAATTTTGTTGAATAAAAATTTTTTAAAAAGCATCTATTATTTTTATTATCATTAACAGTATGTATTTTTTAAAAAATCAATAGAATGTAATATTATATCAATTTAGATTAAAACTATATAATTAGGTCAACCTTGATCAGCACTAAAATATAGTAGTTAGTTAAATTATTTTAATTTTAATCAATTACTTTATCTTTATAATTTTAATTAAATTTATTTAAATTAAAATATTTTTAATTAAACCTGCTCTGATAATATTTGATCAAATTAAATTAGATTAATGATTGAATTATAATAATTATAACTGATATTTGAAGATGACTTTCAAAATACTTTTTATTATAATTATTTAAATTAATATTATGCGAGTGGCAGTCAAAATTATTAATATGAGAATAATATTTTTTAATAAGATATGAAATGTGCTTTTTATTTTTTAAAAAAAAAATAAAAATAATATTTTTTTAATCATTGTTCTGAGACACCATCTGAGACCATGTCTGCGGTGCCTAAGCGTTAGGCGGTGGATGACCGATTACTTGCCGTGTCTAACTAGTCTTTTTAAAACACGATTAAGGACTAAGACGGTTAAGAATTACGTAATAATTATTTACTTTATTTTATAATTTTTATAATTTGTTTCTTAATTTTGCTTATTTTTATTATTTGATTTGTTTTTATTTAGTTTGATAGTAGTATCTTTTTAAGCATGATATACCTAAATTATAAAAGACTAAAGAATCATTTCTTTAACTATATATTTTTTTCGATTGTGTGAAAAATTGGATTACTTTTAAAAGGATAAATACTTAATTACTTATATTTATTGTTTACGGTACTAACTACTAAATATTAAATATCTATTCGATATGGGAAAATTTTTTAAAAAAGTCCCCAATTAAAAAGTTTTCTTTGGGTTGATCGTCCTTATGATTTTTTTTTTTATAAAACTCCTTAACACTCTCTTTTCACTCCCTAATATAAAAAATATTAGATAGTGAAAAGAGAATGTTAGAAAGAAAAAAAAAATAAAAACTCTCACAAAAACTTTCAAGGGGAATGAACCCAAAGGAACTTTTCAATTAGCTATTTTTGTCTTATTTTACCATTCAATGAATATTAATATTTTTCTTTAATATAGATCCATACAAAATAATAAATTAGATACTAAAAGGTTGAATAATTTAGTCCACATTTAATTTAATGTCAAGATCCTAAATAAAAAGAGAAGTTAAAAAGAAGTTAATGTGCTACTTGCTAGTAAATTAACTATGACATAAGGATGAATTTTTGATAGTGGAGATAAAGATGTTAAGATAAATATTAATTAAGAGAATTTCATAAAGAAGAATTTGTATCGGATGAAAAGAAGAAGATACCATGGATTTTGAAGAAGATACCGTGGATTTTGAATTTGAATTCGATAAAGAAGAAATGTTGGAGAAATATGAAAATGAATTTGGGATATATTATTATACGTGTTAACTATGGATATTATGATTATGCCTATTTTATATTTTTATTAATTTTAAATATTATATGTTTTTTATAATTATTTAAAATATAAAAAAATCTACTTAAATGCCACTTAGGTGGTCGCATAAGACACCTAAGCATTAAGCGACAGATGACCCGTCTACCATATAGTACTTAACAAAACACGGCATTTAATTGGTTAAAAAAATCTCGCTAATTATTTTTTTTTTTTAACAAAACACGGCATTTAAGCTCTCCAATTTTATTTTAATTTTTACTCCGAATAGTCAAATTTGCAGTGATCCTGTTTGAATAGGTAAAGATTAAAAAAAATTAAATAATTTTTTTAGAAAAATATAATATTTTAAATATTTATAAAACGCACGTTTTAATTTAATAGAATGCCGAGGCATTTTTAAAAATCGTTTAAATATCCGTGACTCATCCGTGTACGATAATCTCCCTTATCTCGAACGCCTCACGTGATCCGTTTCTTCTCCTCGTCAGCAAGCGGTAACTGTGGATGCCACTGTTGATGCCGTTAGGCATGTGGTCCATAATTTTACGTTTAACAAATAATATTGAGTGGATGTCCTTAAAGTATCTCTACAGATGCCTTCATTTATAGTTATATCGTTCAATGAATACACTACGTTTATTAACATCGATGTGACATAACGTTTAAACGTTGACATAATTAAAACGTTCCATTCGTTCAAAGGTTCATCGTATTATTTTATATAACAATATAATAAGACATGTGTCCAATAGAATTATATCTCTGCCCAATAGATGGGGCATTACAATTTCTTACGTTATCCAATTCAGACTTATTTTAATTGATATTACGGCGGCTCTCGAATTGATCCAGAAATTTATTTTAAATAATAATTATTTAAATTATGAAAATAAAATTAAAATTATATTTATTTAATATAAAATAAAAATAGAAATGAATAAACATATGAGAAAATGATTATGCTACTACAATTTGTCTATGGCATGTAAACTTTTTTAAATAATATTACTCACATCATAATTATAGAGAAACTCGGTAAAAACATTCACATCACAATTATTTGTTAAACGTTATAACACCCACACCTCATCAAACATTATGAATTCACACACACACACACATATATATATATATATATATATATATTAGTTTTTCACATTCTTAATATTAACATTTATTGGATGGCACAATGTTTAACAAATAATTGTGATGTGAATGCCCTTAGCGAGTTTCTCTATAATTGTGATGTGTTCCTGAGGTTATGGTGCAGCGGTAGGGCGACTAGTCGCTATCTCAGACATTCACGTTTCGTTCCCCAACTACGACGTATTTGTAGAAATTTTTCTTTCAAAATGGGACGTGTATCTTGGGGCGTTAGGTTGCTAGACCGCCACCGCGAGCGCTTCCCGATTTACCCTAGTGGTCGGTGGGAAATTTTCGTGGGACTGGGTCGATCGTCCGAGGTTGGAAAAATCTCGTTAATCATTTTTCTATAACTGTGATATGAGTAGTCTGTCCCCACGAGATAGATTGATGATTAGTATGTGGTTGTTGTCAGCATGAGATCTGAGAGTCAAAACTTGACTAAGTCAATGTGCTCGCTCTCCCTAGACACTAGCCACAGTATTCGTGTTGGCTCTATAATGGGTTAGCGGAGACACTGGAGATGAGCAAATCGTCTTTTGCTAGCTTGATGTGAGTAGCCTGATTGAGCAATGGAGACCAACCATTCATCTCTCTCGACCACAATGTCGGCGAGCACCGGCGGCGGAGATTACGCATTGTCGGAGATAGCGAAGGAAGCCCGCCTAGCGATGATGGAATTGGCCAACATGATCTCCGTTCCGATGGCGCTCAACGCCGTCGTCCGCCTCAACGTCCCCGACGCTGTCTGGCAGTCGGGCCTCAACGCCCCTCTTAGCGCGGCCGAGATCCTGGCCCTTCTCCGCCCACCGCCTCCCCCTTCCTCCGACCCAGAGGTCCTCCAGCGCCTCCTCCGCCTCCTCGCTTGCTACGGAGTCTTCGCCGAGACCCGCTGCGCCGCTACCGGCGCCCGCCGCTACGCCCTCACCGCGGTCGGCCGAACCCTCGTGCCCTCCTCCTCCGGAGGGGAGTCCTACGCCGCCTACGTTCTCCAGCACCACCAGGACGCGCTGGTCCGCGCGTGGCCGCGGATCCACGAGGCATTACTCGATCCCACCGGGCCGGAACCCTTCGCCCGTGCCAATGGCGGCGTGCCTGCCTACGTGTACTACGGAGGCGACCGGGAGGCTAACGCCCTGATGCAGCGAGCCATGCAGGGGGTGTCAGAGCCGTTTATGGAGACGCTCCTTGATGGGTACGGCGCCGCTGGTTTCGGCGGCGATGTCCAGACCCTAGTCGACGTCGGTGGGAGCTCCGGATCCTGCCTCCACATGATCATGCAGAGGTTCCCTAACATCAAGCTAGGCATCAACTTCGATCTGCCGGAGGTTGTCAACGCGGCGACACCGCTCCCTGGTGAGTTCTCTTTCCTTTGCTTCGATTCCTTGCTCATCGACGCCATCCCGATTTAAACCTGCTTATCTGTGACGCAATTCGGTATCAAGATTTAACATTGGCCAATCAAAATCCTATAAAGCTTGTACTGGTTCAGGAGTGAAGCATGTCGGTGGCGATATGTTCCAATCCGTTCCGGCCGGGGATGTCATCTTCATGAAAGTAATTAACACCTCCAAAACTTGCAATTAACATTTGTTCGTCATAATTTAAGATATTTTCCTTTCGTTTCGAGGAGAAAAATCAAATCTTTCTTAATTACGCAGTGGGTGCTAACTACATGGACGGATGAGGAGTGCACTTCGATACTGAGGAACTGCTACGAGGCGTTGCCGGAAGGCGGCGGCGGGAAGGTGATCGCCTGCGAGCCGGTGCTGCCTGAGGAGACGGACGACAGCCGGAGGACGAGGGCGCTGCTGGAGGGCGACATATTCGTGATGACCATCTACAGGACGCAGGGAAGAGAACGCACCGAGGACGATTTCCGGCGCCTAGGCGTGGCCGCCGGATTCTCCAACTGCAGCGCCGTGTATCTGGATCCTTTCTACACCATCCTCGAGTACACCAAGTGAGGTCAGAAATCTGGACTAATTTCATCTCTTTTGGAATCAATGAGCAACTCTTCCTTGCATTAGTTGTTCCTGTTACTGCATCTACCAATTCTTTGGGCCAGTGAACAGTGAGTAATGCCTTAGAGAAATAATAACTAGCTCTCGATGGGTGAATGAATTGAGTAGTTCTTTATTTTTCACATTGTCATATCAAAGAACATCTTCCATTTAATCCTTCATAATTAATAGTTCATTAAAAACAATTTTGCTGCGATGTCTTCTTCATGAAAATATTTATGATGAATCAAATTGATTAGGAAGTGTGAACTCTAGCAGTACTGAAGATGACCTTGCTCGAGATGGAGTGTGGCTGGCACTAGCTGCTAGGGGAAGACTTGAGGGATCAATATTCCTTTACCTGTCTCACTCTTTTAGAAGCCAGTGCACTATTTGATTAAAAGAAAGTTGACACCTTAGCGGGTCTTATGGTCATCTTAAAGGATGCCAAAGATCCTTATGTATTTTGTACTGCCAATTTAGAGGCTATAATAATGTATTGTTTAGTGTCTTTTACTGTGTGTGTGTTTGGTTGGAGGCATCCTGCGGATCCCTATGCATTGACACAACAATGGGTAAGGCAGCATGTTGAATATCATATTCTTCCTCCATGTACTTGTTGGGCATGGTATGCATGACAAAGAACCACAAGGAAACAATTGCAGAATGTTCTTGAACTGTTTCCACTGTGTATTCTTCTTTGTGTCTCCTGTTTCCTTAGTTATCTTTACAACTCTAAGGAATTAGATTAAATGAACTTGCAGGATTTGTATTTTACCTGTAAACCTCACCTATAAGCAGTTTTTAACTTCAGGAGAGACTGAATTATGCCAACTTAGTTTTGGTGCAAGTCATTTCTCAAAGTTTTTCTTCTTCTTCTTTATTATTTATTTATGCACATGGGCTCAAAAGCCAAAACAAGGAAGGGGCAGATTTCAGAGTTGGCACAGTAGTAGTGCAACTCCAACTTGCCAAGAAAACCTAATAGTTGCACATGCATGCCATGTTCCCTCATTGGTCTTCCACTCACAACCACTGCTACAGTATCCATCTTCTTATCTTCAGTATCTGAATTAGTTTGTTCATAAGCACTCGATGCCACCTCAAGTCAAGCCAACCATGAGGAGTGAACTATAACTTTCACAATGAGTCGAGAGGGACAAAGATTCTAAGCTCAAATGATGTGCAGAGGATTTTTTCTCCACTGTCATGTGAAACTAAGGCACCAGCAGAGCCACTTAACATGATGTTCATAAATTTGCTGTGTTTGGTTCAAAGAATTACTACTCTGTTTTTTTTATCTATTATGGAATAAGTGTTCTTATATATATATGAATTAATGGTTCGCATGAATAATTATTTTATTTTCGTGAATTTTTATAGAATATTTTTTTTTATATTTGCTTATAAAATTAAATTGTTGTTCAAATCATACGTGAAAACTATTAACTGTTCGTAAGTATAAAATGATAGATTAGTGATAAGTAGTGCTTGATTTAGTTCATTAAGTGGAATAAGTAAGGAATTTATAGAAATATAAATAACAACAATCAAGTTTTATCCCGGTGAAGTTGGTTATATTTATCTCCAATTATATCATTATCTATATTTTAATAAATTTTATCTTATTTAATTTTTTTTAATTGATTTTTTTTAATCTGATTTAAATATTTATTATAATTTTATATCGTCTAGTTAAAATATTTATTAATCGTCTAAGTATAAGATATTAACTTAAATAATGAGGAATAAGTCCAAAAGAGTTAAATACCCCATTCGACCCTTTTGGTCTGTTTGACTCGACTAGCCTAGCTTGGTTGGATGGGAACTCGACTGGCCTAGCTTGGTCGGTTGGTTCACATCTCGATCGGATTGGTTTATCTGACCCTCGACGATTCTTTTGATCTATTTGGCCTGCCCTTCCCATGGAGTTCTCCAATTTTAACATGTTAGTCGTCCAAAAGATCTCTGATCCCGGCCTAGCTCACGTGTCGTTCGGTCGACCAGCTTGACACCATATCAGGTCAGGCCCTCCAGAGGGGGGTTGATTATTCTAACTAGCAGGGCCATAAGCCCAAGGTCCGTTTGGCTCGGGTTGCCCGATTGGGCAATCAGTTGGATATACTCCGACCTGATTCTCTTGGAAGGGGGCAAGGATCCCTACTCTGTCGGTCACTGGGGGAGCTGCCGAAGAGCGCCTGAATCACATCCGAGTGGCTCCCAGTCGGCAGTCTTCGTTTGTCCTAACCGCCCGACCTAGAGATACAAACAACAAGCCACGCTCAAGCGCCCCTCGACTCGGGAAGTATTTCGTCCTAAGCAAAAGGATGTTGGTTATCGGTCACATGGCCCGACTCGAAGCAGCCGGTCGGCACGCCAGCTCGGTATTATCGTCGCGTAGTGAAATACCTACTCCCTGACCCCTTACTGGTCAGAACTGTGCGAAAGTCGGCGCAGGTTGGCTCAGGCCTGATGCCACCCCTGCCTGAATCGCGGATATCCTGTTGACACAGTATGACCGTCTGACATAGTGTGATCCACTGATAGCGTACCTTCCTGTCATCTCCGTACACCCCGTACCACGACCGCCCATGCTTGGGTTATACTGAGTAGCACCGGAAGGTGTCAGTCGGCGAACTGACAGTGCCCCTTACCCTGCCTCGCATAAGACACAACGTGGCAGGTATGGGCAGAAGGGCAGAAGCTGTCAGTTCCCTCGGTTATATAAGCTCCTCCATCCCCACTTCACAGGTACGCGCGAGAGTCATTTGTTCTACTGTTCCATTGCTCTTGCTTTCTTCTCTCGTGAGGATTGACTTGACCGTCGGAGGGCCTTGCCGGGGACTTTCCCCAGCGGGTTGCTAACAGTCAGTTTTTTTGTAGGTCGAAGCCAGTATCAGCGGTACCCGACCCACTTCATTCATGGGAGTCCACCTCACTCTGCGACAGGATCATATTTGACGCTAGAAGGAGGGCTTTCAGCCTGATCGAGAGTGCAAGATGGAAGATCTCAATCTAGTGACAGTGACTGTCACCCTCGAGGAGTATGAGTTCTTGCTGGCCGCCCTGGCTCAAAAAACCCCTTAGAGGCCTTCGCGGGTCGGTAGCCCGGTGACCAGGTTTCCTGAGCCGTTGGCGCTCGGCCATTCAGGAGGTTGGGGGAAGTGTTCGACCCGAAGGGGGCTCGGTCCCCTTCCCCACTGCTTTCTACCGAGGTCGAGACAATGAGGTTGATTCAATTCCGGTCGAGGCGTCCGCGTCCATCCAGACGCACAGGCCGCGTCCGGATAAGGGAAAGGCCCCAACTGACTCAACTTCGGCTTCCCTGGTATGCAACCCCTTCTCCTCGCGGATCCTGGAGGATCCGGTTCCCAAGCATCTCCGGTTCTTCACCATCCCGGAGTATTCTGGGACAACTGACCCCGAGGAGTATCTCATGAAGTTTGAGAGTGCTGCCCTATTGCACCAATACCCCGAGTGCATGAAGTGACGAGCCTTCCTGACCTCGCTCTCGGGACCAGCTCAACGGTTGTTCGACCGACTCCCCAATGGGTCAATGTCGAGCCTTGAGGAGCTTAGGAGGATGCTCCTCCAACACTTCGCCAGTAGTCGGAGGCACCACAAGACCAGCCTCAACCGATTCGCGTTGAATCAGGGCCCGAAGGAATCATTCCGGGCCTACATTAAGAGATTTAATGGAGTGGCACTGGACGTGCCGACCGCCACACCCATGGTGCTGATCAACACCTTCTCCTAAGGACTACAAGAGGGAGAATTCTTCCAATCGCTGATCAGAAAGCCGCCAAAGGACTTTGACAACCTGCTCGGGAAGGTTGTCAAATATATTAATGTAGAGGAAGCACAGGCCACTCGGAAGAAGGAGGTAGATAATGCACCGACCCTAGGCCCTGCACAAAATAGCCAATCCCCGGGTGGACCCATCCGCAGCCCGCGGGGGGCAACCGATCGGGTAGGGATGGAGCGCAGACACGTGTAGCAGGTGGGCCAAGGGTGTCTGCTGACCCGCTGGAGGCCCTATTGTGCCTTCCACCAGAACCATACGCATGACATGGAGGAGTGCCGACAAGCTGGAAGAGGTCGGGCTCCTACCCCCAGGGGACGGGGGTCAGGCAGCCCTGGGGGGCTCGGTCGGGGGGGGGGGGGGGGGGGGGGGTCCGGCAGCTGCCCCCATGGTCAAGGAACCCAGGCGGAACACTCGATACCCGTAACTTGTTCCCGCAGGAGGAGCAGATCGAGTCTGAGGCGATGGACGAGGAGCAGACCAACTGACAGAACGTCGTCTGGGGAGGAATACACGTGATCTCGGGCAGGCCTACCGGGGGAGATTCCAATCGAGCCCGGAAGGCGCAAGTGCATCGACTGAAAATTCACCAGGTCGGCATAAGTGCCGCTCAGGCGCAAGGGCCCCAGATTAGCTTCGGGCCGTAGGATCTATAGGGACTGGAAGTCCCTCATGATGATGCCCTGGTCATCACCGCTGTGATGGCCAACTACCAAGTCCACCGAACCATAGTACGCACGGGCAACTCGGTCAACATTCTGTATAAAAAAGCCTTCAACCAACTGCAGATCGAGCTGTCCTAACTGGAGTTGGTGGCCATAACGCTGTTTGAATTCACTGGAAACCAGGTGCAGCCGATTGGGCAAATTCACCTGGCTATTTCCTTAGGTGAGGAGCCACTGAAGAGGATCAGATGATCCACCTTTCTGATAGTGGACGCCCCCTCGGCCTATAACACAATCTTGGGTCGACCAACCCTCAACGAGTTCCGGGCAGTGACCTCGTCCTTCTACCTCAAGATCAAGTTCCCGATCGGCGACAAGGTTGGGGAGGTCAGAGGAGATCAGAGGGTTGCCCGACGGTGCTACGTGGATGACGTCAGGACGGAGTGCCAGGAGACTTAACGCACATCCACTACCTGCAACATGGTGCAAGTCTCTCCTTGGGTCAAGCTGCATGAAGACAAGGAGGAGGTTCAACTGCTACCCGACCGGGCAGAGTCCCAGATTAAGATAGCCGCTGGGTTGCCAGGTGAGCTGAGAGAATCGTTGCTAGAATGCCTGACCAGGAACCAAGATGTGTTCGCCTGGTCGGTAAAAGAGTTGAAAGGTGTCCGACCGGAGGTAGCCGAACACCACCTCCATGTATATCCTAATGCTCGGCCAGTCAAGCAAAGGAAGCGAGATTTCAGCACAGAACAGAATAAGGTCATCCGAGTTGAGATCGAGAAGCTATTGGAGGTCGAACACATTCGTGAAGTCCAGTTCCCGGCCTGGCCAGCTAACGTGGTCCTGGTAGCCAAGCCCGACAATAAGTGGCAAGTCTACATCGACTTCCGAAACCTTAATCCAGCCTGCCCAAAGGATTGCTATCCTTTGCCCCAGATCGACCAAATGGTTGACTCTACCGCAGGGAGCGAGCTCATCTCCATGCTAGACGCTTACCAAGGGTATCACCAGTGCCCCTGGTAGCCGAAGACCAGGAGAAAGTCAGCTTCATCACAGCCGATGGCACATACTGCTACACGGTCATGTCGTTCGGGCTAAAAAACGCAGGAGCTACATACCTGAGAATGATGAACAAGGTTTTTCGGTTGCAGATCGGCCAAAACATCGAGGTATATGTGGATGACTTACTTATCAAGTCGGCCCAAGCGGTGGACCTGGTATCGAACGTGGAAGAGACCTGCCAAACCCTGCGTAGGTATGGACTCAAGCTAAACCCGTTTAAGTGCCTCTTCGGAGCCCAGAGTGGAAAATTTCTAGGGTACATAGTTACCGAGAGAGGCATCGAGGCCAACCCGAGCAAGGTCAAGGCCTTGCCCGACATCCCTCCACCACAGAACCTCCGGGAAGCACAAAGACTCACAGGGCGGATCACAACATTATCCCGCTTCATCTCCCGATCCGCTAAGCGAGGGCTACCCTTTTTCAAGACCCTCTGTTGAGCCACTAAGTTTCAATGGGATGCTGACTGCGACAAGGCATTTGGAGAATGGAAGACGTATTTAGCCAAGTTGCCCGTATTAGCCAAGCCAAGAGTCGGAGAGGTGTTATATGTATATTTGGCGACTTCGGCTGAGTCGGTCAGTATGGTATTAGTCAAACAAGACGAAGCCGGGCAACAACCAGTGTACTTCTTTGCTCATCTATTGAAGGGTGCCTAGTGCCGATATACGACACTCGAGAAATTGGCTTATGTGTTGTTGTTAGCTGCTCGAAGACTCCGACCATATTTCCTGGCACACCCGATCGTGGTCCTGACCAATAGCAATTTGGGACAGGTAGTTTCAAACCCAGATGCGTCGGGGCGACTGATCAAATGGGCGATCGAGCTAAGGAAGTATGACATCCAGTATCAAGCTTGATCGGCTATTAAAGCACAGGCCTTAGCTGATTTCCTAAGTGAGCTGCACTCGGAAGAGGTTGAAGAAGCCTAGCAGATTTATGTGGATGGAATCGTCAGCTTGGCAGGGCAGTGGAATAGGCATCTTGATGGCCTCTCCCAAGGGGGAGCAGTTGCACCTATCAGTCCGACTGGAGTAGCCACAAACAATAAAGACAAGTACGAAGCCCTCATTGCTGGGTTGTAGGCGGCTAAGCATGTGGGCGCCACACGGGTAATAATATATTTAGACTCTCAATTGGCCATTCAACAACTCTTCGGGCGGTTCGAGGTTAACAGTGACTGATTACAAGCCTTTGTGGAAGCCTATGAGAAACTGAAGGATGAATTTCGGGAAGTCCAGCTACAGAAGATCTCGAGAGAAAGTAACCTATGGGCGGATGAGTTAGCCAAGCTGGCTAGCTCCGTCGGCTCCTGGGTACTTCCCCAGTCGAGCAGTCAGACTATGATAGTTATGCACATTGAGCAGCAGGCCGAGTTGGAGCTCGGGACAGATTGGAGAACACCACTCATAGCTTACTTAGCAAATGGGGTTTGCCGGCTGACCGGGAGGAGGCCCGACTCCTGAGGAAATGAGTAGTCCAATACTCATTGGTCGGGGACACGTTGTATAAGAGAGCCTTCGCCAGGCCCTACTCAATGCTTGGGTGAAGAAGATGCTAACTATGTGCTGAGGGAAATACATATGGGGGTTTGTGGGAGTCATGCTAGAGCTCGGGTCGTGGCTCGGAAGGCGCTGCTCGCTGGATATTATTGGCCGACCTTGCAAAGAGACGCTGACCGAATGGTCTCCACCTGTTTGTCCTGTCAAAAGCATCAAAATCTCCTTCATAGACCCGTTGAAATGATGAAGGCGTCTGTAGTCTCCTGCTCGTTTGACCAATGGGACATGGACATAGTGGGGCCTTTCTCGACCGCCGTTGCTCAAAAAGATTCTTGCTGGTGGCGGTCGATTACTTCTCCAAATGGATATAAGCCGAAGCTTTGGCGCATATCACAGAGCAGGCTGTGATCAAGTTTCTGTGGCAAAACATCCTGTGCCGGTATGGAATTCCCCACAAGCTCGCCTCGGACAACGGAAGACAGTTTCAAGGTCGGAAAATACAAGAATGGTGATCGGCCTACGGTATTCAGTAGGCCTTCACTTCTGTGGCATATTCGTAGAGCAACGGCCAGGCAGAAGTGGCTAATCGGGAAATCTTGAGGGGCTTGAAGACTAAACTCGACCACGCCGGCGATACCTGGGTTGACGAGTTGCCGAGCGTCCTCTGGGCTCAACGAACTACACCGAGAGAAACTACAGGCCATACACCATTCCAGTTGGTCTACGGGAGCGAGGCTGTGGTCCCTGTCGAAGTCGGGTGTGAGTCCGACCGGAGGAAGGCCTATGACGAAGATAACTCGGAAAGAAGGCGTTTGGAGTTGGACCTGGTCAAGGAAATCCGAGAGAAGGCGGCTGCTCAGATGTTTGCCTATCGCCAAAGAATGAAGCAAAGGTACAATTGAAGGGTGCTACCGAGGGCATTCCAGGTCGGCGACCTCGTCTGGAAAAGGATTAAGACGGTCGGGGATGTTAGCAAGCTAGAGCCCCAATGGGGAGGACCTTTCAGAGTCATCCAGAAGCTGGCTTCCGGAGCATACTACCTAGAGAACGAGCAAGGAAAGAAGTTGGATCAACCTTGGAGCACAATCCATCTCCAACCATATCGAGAGGCAGAGTGAGAGCCTGTAAGAAAAGTGTACTTCACAACTGTAGTAACAGCGAAAGAACGGGGTTCTCGGTCGACTTGCAGGCGCTCCAGACTCTTGCCTCTGAGCGAGTTAGAAGTGAGCATGCTCCCGCACACCCCTTGGCTCGGCCCCCAGTCCGGACGCATGGCGGCCCACGCTCCTTGGGGTTCAACCGATCGAGTGTCCAGACTCTCGCCTCTGAGAGAGTTATAAGTGGGCATGCTCCCACGCACCCCTCCGCTCGGCTCTCAGTTCGGACGCGTGGCGGCCCACGCTCCCTGGGGTTCAACTGACCGAGTGTCCAGACTCTTGCCTCTGAGCGAGTTATAAGTGGGCATGCTCCAACGCACCCCTCGGCTCGGCTCCCAGTCCGGATGCGTGGTAGCCCACGCTCCCTGGGGTTCAACAGTCCGAGTGTCCAAACTCTAGCCTCTGAGCGAGTTATAAGTGTGCATGCTCCCACGCGCCCCTCGGCTCGGGTCCCAGTCTGGATGCGTGGCGAATCACGCACCCTGGGGTTTAACCGACTGAGCATCCAAACTCTTGCCTCTGAGCGAGTTATAAGCGGGCATGCTCCCGCGCACCTCTCGGCTTGGCTCCCGGTCCGGGCGCATGACGACCCACGCTCCCCGAATCAAGCCAACCCAATAGCCAGACTCTAAACCTCCTGAGCAAACAACCCGACTCCCAAATCCGGATGCGTAGCGGTCCACGCTCCCTGGGATCAGGCCGACTGGGCATATGGACCTCGCCCCATGAACGAGCAATTCTATGGGGAACTCGGACACCCTTAGTGGGTGCGGGGTCATCCACGTCCCTCAAAAGGGCCCGATTGAATGCACGAGCTCTTACCTCCCAAGTGAGAACATTATACTTAGTCGAACACGGGGTAATCCACTTAAATCAACCATATACACTTAACCCCCGAGCGGGTAAACAAGGCAAAGGTTAGTCCTTAGTCTTAACCTAATCGCGCTTGAAGCTCTTTTGGCCGGGTTAGTTATTAACTTACTCGAGTCGACCTCGCAAAGAACGTAGTACGGTGGGAACTCGTGATCTGTTCGAGCCATCAACGCTTAGAAAAAATAAGACAACAGCTAAAAAAAGAGTAAACATGCATTACGACTAGTTCTAGTACAAAATTGAGGCAAGCCTCTACAGAAGGAGAGAAAATAAAAACAAGAACCTGACCCTCACTTGAAGGGTTAGAGAGCCTCCTCAAGCAGCTGTTGGGTCAAGCCCGAGAGCTTGACCACACTGAGGGGCAGCTCAGGAGCGAGATGCCCGCCCTGCTTGAGTTGTTCGAACGTGCTGAGCATCTGATGCTTCATCATGAATCGGAGCCTCTCTGACAGTTGCCAGTTGAACTCTAGAGAGTTGATATACTCAACTCTCCGGGTGTCCCACCGGTCTGCCTCCCCCTCCTTGTAAGCTCGCAGCTCTTCTAGCTTCGGGCGAGCAGCGTCCCATTCGGCCTTCTTTGCCCGAAGACGTCCGAGCTCTTCCGCTTGAGTGTTCAGTTCTTGATCTCGGGAAGCCAGCTCGGCCGTTAGCTCCTCCATCTTCTTCGCCTGGGTCGTAGCCTCCTCCTCCTTAGCTGATAGCGGAGATTGCAAAGACTTGGAGGCTTTGGACGACTCGAGGAGTTTGGCTTTGGTCTTGTTCAACTCGTCTCGGGCTCTGTTATAGAAGACCCAGGCTTTGCGCTAGGTGTACTCTAGATTGGAGATCCGGATGTCTAACTGAGCAACGACTGAGTCCGCCGTGTCGACCTAAGTTCTGGCGATCCCCAACTGCTCTTTTGAGTGCGTCAGGCGGACCTGCAGAGCGATGATTTCGGCTCGCAGGTCATTTAGAGTGGCTTCATTGGAGACGAGTTGAGTGTGCTTGAGTCTTGTCTCCAGGAATTCCACTCGTCGCTCGGCTCGCACTCGGGCTTCAGAGTGGGTCAGGAGCAACATAGACAAGCTATGGCATGAGCCCCAAAACTACAGAACAAAGACGGTTCAGAAAAATCCTAGAACTGAGTGAGCAACAAACAGAGAAGAGGCGGTTAAAATGTCGTACCTGAGTGGCTTCGAGAAAAATGAATTAGCCTTGCTGTGGGATCCTTGGTAGTACGGCCCCTCGAGCCCTTGGAGGTATCAGTCCGCCATCGGCCCGTACAGGTGCAACTCCTAGCACCGGTCAGGTAGCTCGCCCCACAGTGTCCCTAGACGACAGTCTGAGAGGGTCGGCACCAGGAGGTGCATCGTTGGCCGGTTGATCTAGCCCTCCGTTGGCGGGGACCCTGACCCCTCCGGCAGTGGGAGGTCGGGCGCGCTCAATGAGACTGTAGTGGCAGGGGCATCTCTCAGCGCTGCAGAGCTGGCCGTTGCTTTCTTCTTCTTCTTCTTTGGACAGGAGATGGATGAAGGCCCGGTCGGGATCCCGGCCGGGGAGGGGGCTAGTCGACGCCTCAAAGCGAGAGGCTGTTCGTCCTCATCCATCAGCTCCAAGTCGGGGTCAGCGGCAGCTGCGGCTTACTCCGGAACTAGAGGAAGGACGCCCATGGGAGCAGCCATGACTGGCGCATTCTCCCTTTGTTCTAGTTGGGAGCTGACCCGAGTCTCCAACTCAGCGTCGTCGAGACCGAAGCCTTCCTCCAAGGCTGCCGCAAGCATCATGGTGGCTGCAAAAATAGCAAGGCCTTAGTTAGAGCTAAAATATTCAAGGGAAAGATAGAATTACTTACCAAATGAAGCGGACCTAGGCGTCAGCACCGGGCTGAGGCCAAAGGTGGAAAGAATCTCTTTCTTGAGTAGGTTGACCCCATGGAATCGCCAACCTCCAAGCTTAGAGATGGTCGACTGGTAGGCCGGGAATTACGATAATTTTTCGAGAGAGGGGGGGGGGAGGTAGATCCTTGACCCAAGTAGTGGGCCAGCTCGAGGCCAGGGTGGTGTTGATAAAGAAAAAACACTCCTTCCAACCTTTGTTAGAGGATGGAAGTTTCGCTAAGAATGAGGTCTTGGCTCGGGCTTGAAAGAAAAAATTGCCCAGCTGTTGTTTTTTGGGATAAAAAAAGTAGTGAAAGATTTCGGGTCGGAGAGGTATTTGATATAAAGTGAATATGATAACCGAGCCACACATCAGTCGAATGACGTTCGGGGCTAGTTGAGACAAAAGGATTTGGAAGTATCTACAAATGGAGGATATAAAGGGATGAATGGGGAAGCGGAGCCCGACCTGTAGATGGTCTCGAGACATGGTAATGAAACTAAGAGGCGCGGTGTCGGGTCTGTCAGTTGGGTCGGGCAGACGAAGGCGATGGTCAGAAGGAATTTGATAATCCGACTAGAGTTGGTCGTGGTCATAGAAATGTA
This sequence comes from Boesenbergia rotunda, assembly GCA_024364735.1. NCBI lineage: Eukaryota > Viridiplantae > Streptophyta > Magnoliopsida > Zingiberales > Zingiberaceae > Boesenbergia > Boesenbergia rotunda. Next base: position 461,728 of record JAGFNQ010001376.1, read on the forward strand.
GGTCGGTAACCATGGTGGTGTACCATGGCTCGGGATGGGAAAAAGAGGAATCCATAAGGAAACAGAAGGGCGAGGAAACTAACCAAGGAAAGAGAAGTCGCCAGAGAGGACGAATGTGGGACGCCGAAAACTGAGGATCGCCGGATCCCTAGCAGAGCAAAGGCGGACAGCAGGTGGGCGTCGGAAGGTAAAAGGCGATGGTAAAACACTACGGAAGATGCCTATTTATAGGGCCAAGCGGTCGATGTCGACCGTCCGATGGTGATCCGAAGAAAGGGCGGGAAAAGACCTGGACCGTTCGATCAAACCTAAGGCAATTCCCGAGGCTCGGTGTCATACGTGCACGCCGCCCATTAGCCAGGCCAGACGGTGGACGTTTTGTCACCTAGGACAACATTAGCCATCGGACATGTGGCCTCAGTAGTTAAGGCGATAATTAATATAGGGATCTGAATCGTCCCAACGAAGGTCGGAGATAAGATGGATGAAACAGGTGGATGGGACGTGGCTGACGCGTTGCCCGGTAGTCGGGGACAGGCGACTCAGGTCACTTTGGCGAGCAGCCCACTCGGAGGTGCCAGGCTCGCTCTAAATCAGTAGTCCAGTCAGTTGAACTCGACGCCTCCTTCGACTAGACTCGAAGGGGATGCTTATGATCCCGACCTAGCTCACGTGTTGCTCGGCCGGCCAGCCTGGCACTACATCAGGTCAGACCCTCCAAAGGGGGTTGATTATTCTAACTGGCAGGGCTATAAGCCCAAGGCCCACTTGGCCCGGATTGCCCGATTAGGCATCAGTTGGATATACTCCGACCCGATTCTCCTAGAAGGGGGCAAGGAGCCCGACTCGGTCGGTCACTCGGGGAGTTGTCGAAGAGCGCCTGAACCACATCCGAGTAGCTCCTAGTCAGCAGTCTTCCTTTGCCCTAACCACCCGACCCAAAGATACAGACAACAAGCCACGCTCGAGCGCCCCTCAACTCGGGAAGTGTTTCATCCTAAGCAAAAGGATGTTGGTTATTGGTCACATGGCTCGACTCGGAGCAGCTGGTCGGCACGCCGGCTCGGTATTATCGTCGCGTAGTGAAATACTTACTCCCTGACCCCTTACTGGTCAGAACTGTGCGGAAGTCGGCGCAGGTTGGCTCAGGCCTGATGCCACCCCTGCCCGAATCGCGGATATCCCGCTGACACAGTATGACCGTCTGGCATAGTGTGATCCGCTGACACCATACCTTCCTATCATCTCCGTACACCCCGTACTACGACCGTCCTTACTTGGGCTAGACTGAGCGGCGTCGGACGGTGTTAGTCGACGAACTGACAACACCCCTTACCCTGCCTCGCATAAGACAAAACGTGGCAGGTATGGGCAGAAAGACAGAATCTGTCAGTTCCCTCGGTTATATAAGCCTCTCCATCCCTCACTTTGTTAGTACGCGCGAGAGTCATTTGTTCTACTGTTCCATTGCTCTTGTTTTCTTCTCTCGTGAGGACTGACTTGACCGTCGAAGGGCCTTGTCGGGGATTTTCCCCGATGGATTTCTAACGGTCACTTTTTTATAGGTCGAAATTAGTATCAGCAGTACCCGACTAACTTCATTCTTAGGAGTCCACCTCACTCTGCGACAGGATCAATCTCAATCTATTAGATGAAGTGGGATGAAGGCAGGTTGGATATTCCGTTTATCTATCAGTTTGATTTAATTTAATTTGCTTGAAATTAAAATTTACGAGTTTCATCACTTTATTTTTCATGCTCATGATTGACAAAAAAAAAAAAAAAGCTGTCATCCCAATTCAATGAGAAGACTATTCCTTAAGAGTGGTTGAGTGCTTGTAAAGGAGCTGAAAAAAAAAAACTATAGGAGCAAATTTTTAGATGAATTTAATATTTTGTTTTCGAACCTTTCAGTAGTTAAATCATTAACTAACCTCTCGATGCCGACAAAGGTGATTGTATCAATGAACTCGTACATAATGGAGATAAGGTTTCAAGAGAGCCTATGCTTTAAGAGTAGGTAAGTGGCAACAACAGCAAAACATAGCAATATTATTCAATCTACACACTTAAAGACGAGCAAGGTGCTGAACACACTTAGAGATAAGAGAAACATGACAAACATGTTACGACACATAATCTTTTTCTTTTTGATCTCTTAATTTTTTTCAGAAAGCTCAGTCCCTGGTCTTGAATGGAATTGCCCTGATCACTATCTGGTGGTAAACGGCAGCAAGAGCAGCTCCAATGAATGGCCCAACCCAGAAGATCCACTGCCAACACACAAAACATTAGTAAGTGATCATCATTTGTCCCAGAAGTAAGATCAGAATAGAAAAACAGGTATCTTACATGGTCATCCCAAGCATGATCCTTGTTGTAGATAATTGCAGCACCGAGGCTCCTTGCAGGGTTGATGCCAGTCCCAGTGATGGGGATGGTAGCCAAGTGAACTAGGAAGACTGCGAAACCAATAGGCAAGGGCGCAAGGATCTGCACGAGTTTCACAATTTTAATTCATTATTCTGAAAAAAAACAGAAAATCTAATTCACATGTTCAAGGATTTGACAGGGAGTACTTACAGGGACATGGGAGTCCCTAGCACTCCTCTTGGCGTCTGTGGCAGAGAAGACAGTGTAGACGAGGATGAAGGTGCCCACGATCTCTGCACCAAGGCCATCACCCTTGGTGTAGCCATGAGCCACAACATTAGCTCCTCCTCCGTTGTTCTCGTACACCCCCTTCTGGAACCCCTTCACGACACCTGCACCGCAGATGGCGCCGAGGCACTGCATCACCATGTAGAACAAGGCCCTGGTCAGGGACAACTTCCGCGCCAAGAACAGCCCAAAGGTCACTGCTGGGTTGATATGGCCACCTAGCAAATTTCAAATTTGTATCTTGAGGTATGTACTCAAATGCTCTGTCTCTAAACTTGTTAAATTTGAAACTGATTAGTTTAAAACTTGTTTGTTCTTCACCTGAGATACCAGCAGTGCAGTAGACCAAGGCAAAGATCATGCCGCCAAAGGACCAGGCGATGCCCTGGATGCCCACAGTGGAGCACCTGGAGTTGGACTTGACGACCCCCATGACGGTGAGGATGCTGATGTAGAGGAAGAGGAAGGTGGCCACGAACTCTGCGATCCCAGCCCTGTAGAAGGACCATGAGCTGAGCTCACCTGGCTCGAACAAGGGAGCTGCTGGTGGCTCAGTGTAGTCCTTGTCCCCCTGTGCTGCAGTCCCGATTGGCTGCCTCTCCGAGAACTTGTTGGCTCCCAGTCTCACATCCTCCTCCTTCCCTTCCATCTCTTCTTCTCCCAGCCAAGGAAACTGAATCCCTCAATCAAAGCTTGCAAGGGAAAGGCAAGTAGCTGCCTTGTGCCAAGAGAAAGTGCTGCCTTTATAGACTCGTACAATAGCTTAATGAATAAATAAAATAAATAAATAAATAAATAAACAAACATATTTTACTTTATGTGCTGTCAGTAACATTATCCTCTCGGTGCATGATTAATGTCATGATGCAAGTTTAACCTTTAATTAAATTACAAATGAGGCTGGTTTTGTGGGCGGCCCGCAGTTGGTCTACCTTATCCGGCCACAACAAATTATTTAGTGCTTAATCTCATGATTAATACTTCTTCTTTCTTCAAGCCTAAATGGCTTAAGATCTATGAGCTTGTGTTGTGCAACTTAATGGAAAATGCTATCTTAGCTCATTCATAGTCAGTTATTCTGTGAAAGTATGAACTCTGCACTATAAACTTGAATGAATATAATTATCCTGTGCTACCATGCATTAACAATCACAGATGAATTTTTGATACTGTCTGAAGCAAATTAGGTTGAGTCTTCATGACAATGATATGACCTGATGGACCATCGGGCACTTGTCTTCTTCACGATTTGAGAGGTCGGTTATAAAAAATTGAGCTTGGAACTCATCAGCACTGAGCCGACCTCGCCAACCGTGAATTAGTTTTTTCTACGTGTGAATTATTGAGAGGTGGCGGTGAGGAGCGTTGAATAGTTTAAGAGATGCCCTGGCCGCTCCTCTGTTTCTGGCCACAAGAAATCCTTTGGGCATTGACAAAGTATGCTGTTGGTTGCTTCGTATGACGAAAGCATTGTGTATATTTCCACCGAGAGGACGCTACCTATTGTAACATTCATATCATGTTTTTTAAATACAATATTTATCTTAATTTTTTAAAAAAATTGATACATTAATTATTCTTTCTATTCTCTAAATTTAAATTTTATAAATAATAATTTTTTAAATTTAAAAATATAATACATTCTCTAAACGCTAAAATATTATTTAATTAAAAAAATAAATTATAGAAAAGTTGATGTATTGTATAGTGAAAAGTACATGTTCAAATTTAATAAAGTAGTTCTTTTATTTTAAATTTTAAATTTTGGATAGAGAATTTGGTGTAGATACTCTAAGTGTTTTTCTTAATTATTGTGATTTTTTTTTGTTGGTCTTTTATGAACACACTTTAGAGCACATTAGATAAATCTATGGAAAAACTAGTGATTCTGCATCAAGACTTATGAAAGGAAAAACATTAATGAGTTGGAAGCTGAGTTGACTATGCTCGCCAATTGAAACACAAGGAGCAAAGGAGAGTGAGAATGATGCTGGAGTGCCAAGACGATGCCACTCCGATGCTCAAGTATTATGGAAGCGATAGAGAAAATCAAAGAAATAGGCTAGTAGGAGTTACTGTTTAATTGCGTACTTGTAATATGCTCCTCTTCTCTTTTTTTAGTGTTCTGTACCATATCCCTATATTAATGATGTATCTATCGTGATAAGATAGATGACATACGTATCTCACGATCATCAGTATGACATGTCATGTCATGGGTAGAGACATAGGGGAGCAAGGATAGGGAATAGTATCCTACGTGTTCTAACAAACTGGATAATGACAGTAAACACTAAGTTTTCTAAAGGGTTGATATTTTTCTGGTAGGTCGGCCCATGAACCCTAAGATGGTTAAGCTTTTGGGTTTGAAAGGGACTTAATGTTCGAAAGGATAAACAAGAGTGTCGCATCATCGGGGTCTTGAGATAAAGCCCATTCATTTGGCTGAATGACTATTCGACAGGTTGGTAATGTCGATCAACTCGATCAAGAAACTCCCATCCTACACTGCTCTATTTTCTGGAACATAGATGGTGAGTGGGGTCGTTCAAGATAGTACACTGCTCCATTTGGGGGAGTACATTGTTAAATGCTTAGGAGCGTATGTTGTCCTCTCGAGAACATCCGCTTATAGATGTGCACCTCTCCATTCGAGAGAGTCTTCTCGACACCTGACTGGGGGATAGTCTGCTGCTCCATTCAAGGGGAGCATGGTGCTTCACTCGGGAGCGCCTAATGCTCCACTCAGGGAGCACATCTAGGAGCGATTGGGGGTGGTTCTGCTTGGAGATATAATATTTAAAGTGAAAACAATACAAATATAATTTAAAATTAATGCAAAGGGAAGGAGAGAGATATAAAAGAAAGAAGAAATAAACGACGGCTAGTAATTGAATTCATAAAAGTATGAATATATGTATTATATATATATATATATATATATTATATATAGAGAGAGAGAGAGAGAGAGAGAGAGAAATGCTATGTTGCGGACCGCGTATATTTATATATATATATATATATTATATTGTGTGTGTGTGTGTGTGTTGTGTGTGTGTGTGTGTGTGTGTGTGTGTGTGTGTGCCAATTGTATTACAATTGGCACATACAATTCGTCCCGACTTCTCGACACCAACGGCGGCCTTCGGCCGCCGCCCTCGAACAAAACTATAACCCGGGGAGGGGTGCAATGAACCCTAGGGGGTAGGGTGTATCCGTCGGGTACGGGTGAACCCGTTGCAGACGCTCCCGAGCCCCGGTGGCCGATCAGGCACACGACCTGTGACTTCTCGACACCAACGGCGACCTTCGGCCGCTGCCCCCGAACAAAACTATAACCTAGGGGGGGTGCGATGAACCCTAGGGGGTAGGGATGAACCCGTCGGGAATGCTCCCGAGCCTTCGGTGGGCGATCAGGCTTGCCTGATCGGTCACGAGACCGATTAGGCGCCAGTCCGCACGCGGTCCGCAACATAGCATTCTTGTGTGTATATGCACAAGTAATAATAAATTTAAAAGACTAATTTTACCCTAGACAAATTCTATCCTTATATAAATATTTTTTTATCATATACTAATATCCCCTCTTAAACTCACGATGCTTTAACAGAAAACATCGAGAGTTTGTTAACCAGAAACTGAAAACATGCAGTGGAATGCGCCTTGGTGAGCAAGTCTGCAATTTGCATGGAATATGAGATAAATGACAAAGTGATGATATCATTATGATAGTGATGTCAAGTGAGATGATAATCAATCTCAATACGCTTGGTGCGTTCGTGAAAAATAGAATTGTGAGTAATTTGAATGACACTAGAGTTGTCACAATGCATAGGAGTAGGGTTTGAGAGAAAAACACTTATATCAGCAAATAACAAATGTAACCAAACAATTTTAGTAGTAGTAGAGTTCATAACACGATATTTTGCTTCGATAGAAGAACGAGAGATAAATTTTTACTTTTTACTTTTCTAAGATATAAGAGAATCTCTTAAGAAAATATAAAATCCTGTGGTGGACTTACGAGTTGTAGAATCACCACCCCAATCTGTATCTGAATAAGCATGCAACTCTAATATAGAAGTGGAAGGATAAAGAAGACTATGAAACTGGGTACCTTGAAGATATCGAAGGATGCGAAGCACAACTCCCCAATGTACCAAAGTGGGAGAAGCAACAAACTAGTTGACAATGTGTACAACATAAGCAATGTCAGATTTAGTGATGGTTAAATATACTAGACTACGAACTGAAGTATGATATAAAGAAGGATCTAGCAAGGGAACACCATCATTCGATGAGTACCGAGCATTAATCTCAAGCGGAGTATCCACAATGCGAGTGTCAGATAGATGGGCTTGCTCTAAAATGTCACCAATATATTTGGATTATGAGAGAAGATAACCACGAGGAGAATAAGCTACTTAAAGTCCCAAAAAATAACGCAAAAGATCCAAATCATTCATTTCAAACTCATGAGTCAAATGTAGTTTCAATTCTTCTATTCCACTTATATCATCCCCTGTAATAATCATGTCATTAGTATAAAGAGAAAGTAACGTGCGACCTGACGAAGTACAACGAACAAAAAGAGCAGAGTCATGCTGACTAGGAAGAAAGCCAAGAGATCCAATTATAATAAAAAACTTGTCAAACCAAGCTCGAGGAGCTTGTTTAAGGCCATAAAGAGCCTTTTTTAGTTTGTAAACTTCCCAGGATTGTGAGTGACACCTGGTGGATGCATCATGTAGACTTCTTCTTGAAGATCTCCATTTAAAAAAGTATTTTAATAACCATATGCAAAAATAGATCACTGACGAACAGATGCAACTGCAATGAGAGTACGGATAGTAACAAGCTTGGAAACTGGAGCAAAGGTTTCCTCATAACCCATGTCATATTGTTGGGAAAATCCTTTAGCAACCAAAAGAGCTTTATACCGCTCAACTGACCAATCAGATTTAGTTTTGATCTTATACACCTATCAAGAACCAATTGCACGCTTCTCCAAAGCAAGAGGAACAAGATCCTAAATACTTGTTTGATATAAAGCAGAAAATTCTTTTGTTATAGCCTACTGTCAAAGAGGGTTAAGAGAAGCCTCTCTATAAGAGGAGAGCTCAAACAATTGGTGAATAAAAGCCAAAAAGAAAGAAAAATAACTAGAATAAGTAGAATACACAAAATCAGGCAATTGAGTAGACTTATGAGATCATTGAGGGTAACGAGGAGGAGGATCCGCTATCAGAGGAGAATTATGGGAAGCAGTAGAAGCAGGGGGATCATCGGGAAGCTGATGAGCAAAATCTGTATGAGTGTCAATCCTGCAAATAACATCATTAGAAAAGAGATGCTAGGGTGGTCTACTTATGAGAAAACATGAAACGACATATCATTAGAGTCTGTGCAAAAGGGATCAATACGAGTGAGATCAGATTTTCTAAGCTTAGAAGTGTTAGAGGGAATGGAATAGAATGGAATGTGTTCAAGAAAAATAACATGACATAAGACATAGAGTTTTTAACTAACTGGATCATAACATCGATATCCTTTT